>JAKOGH010001145.1:0-11224 GCA_024811115.1 Terana coerulea
TAGCTGAGAGAATTAGCGTCTTCCCCATCTTAGGTATCTCCATACATTACTTAACATTTCCTCTCTCCACCAGCCTTCCAGAGGACCCTACTAAATAACCAGGTCCTAATCAAGCACTGATCTAACATGTCCTCATGAGCTTGCAAATCCCAAGCAGGGACTCTGCGGCCGCAGGCCGCGTCCCTGTAGTGTGCTAGGCTCGAACCAGCCGCCCTGGCACGAAATAGTGACGTGGTAGATATTACCGTCGGTGACCCTCCCGTCGGTACGTTCACCTCTCTTCTGCTACCACGTAGACTGGAAACGAGTCTAGTAGTGTGCTGGCTAAGCAATAATGACTCAGCGAATCCGAGTAAATAATGCTATAAAATAACGGAATAAAGGTACACACTTGACAACACATACATCATAAGCACACAAAGCGAGTGCAGCAGCCTGCCTGCATCTAGACTCCATAGAAATGTATCATCGTAAAGCTGTACTACTGGAGGACTCTGCGGTTTGGAGCGCCCAAGCTTGGATGTCTTCCATAGGAATTTCGTCCCACTTCGCCTGGGCCTGCCGCATTCGTCAAGCACAATAGTAGAAGAGACATTTCTGGAACGCACCTTTTTCAAAATGTCAAGTAGTTGATTGCATTCATCGTCCGCCGCGTTGCTTGCTTTCACATTCGTTTGCATCTCTGTCTGAAGCTTCTGGTTCCGCTGGTCGAGCTGTACGTAACCATTCGCGGGCTTGTGAGCGGGCTGTGCGTAGGGTAGAAGTGCGCGTACCTCTGCAAGTTGGGCCTTCAGCCTCTCACGCTCCTCTTCCAACAGCGGCACGATGTTGGCTCAGTGGCTACATCCGGCCGCAGATCCTCCCGCCACACATCAGCTCCCTCGTAACCCTCTTTTTCCGTTGCCGTGCCTCCGTCACCACGCCATGAAGTCTGTCAAGGTTTGGCTTCACGTCCAGCTTCTTCAGCAGGTCTTCGCAGCCGTTCTGCTGAGCATCAGCTGAGGCCTCAACAAAGGTTCCAAGGTACATACTGTGATGAGGGACTCCATATGTTGCGCGACGGTGTTGAACACAGACGACGAGGCGTCTGGTTGCTCTTCACACCAGAGGGAGAAACATTCCGTGAAGTCTTCGTAGCTAGTGTACACCTCGTCCCTCAGTTTGACGCAATGCTCTCCGCATAAGGCTTGACACGCACGTCCACTTATGCGCCGACCGTTGTATCGCGAGTTGCAAAGCGGAGTGGAAGTGAGTCCAGCGCTTGCTGGCCGCGACGGTGGAGGCCATGGCGGCAGGAGCCAAGTCGCGTCGCGCACGCGGTGTTCAGGGTCCCGCGGTGCACGCGAGCATGGAAACCGCCGAATTACAGCCTAGTCGGGCTAAATGGTTCCCGCGCCACAAAGTGATGCCTATCACGAATCCAGCGCCGTACCTCAGGACTTGCACATGGACCATCACGACTTCGACCGCAATCACCTGCAGAACGCTGAAACACACGGATGGATACCCCCGAAGTGTACGACAATCCAGTGGAGAACGCAAGCAATCGGGGCTAGCTAGCAAGCGTGGGTGTGGGACTTGCTTTGAGCCGCACTTGAAGCCGCGGCCCGAGTAGTGTCGGTGACCTACAAGCTTCTGTCAATTGTAGTGGGCAAGCTTCCCATCATCCCAGTGAGCGTCTCTGCAATTTTGTGCTGAGGTTGTGACATCCTTACGTTGCTTTCAGCGCTGTTGTCAGTATCAGTAAACGCCTCGACACCGTCCCCACGTTGTAGGCACGACTTGAGGGCTGCGGGCGACGTACACAGCGTGTTGAGGTCATATTTCAACGCAGCTACGGAGTGGTTGCGCGGCCGTCTTTCAACCATGCCGCAGCGGTGGGTACGGTGCAGTGACGGAACAGGTGTTTGGCCGGATTTCAACCAGTATTCCAACCAGTCCGCAGCTGCCAGATTTCAACCATCTGGCACATGCGCTGCAAGACGGGTGCGAGACTGCTGCCAGGTGGCCTTGGCGCCCTCTTGACGCCCTCATTATAATTGTGCATAAATTCGTAATAAATCATAATATTAGCATAAAATCGTTTTATATTCATCCAGCCACTAGAATACTATACATTGAGATTACAGGGACTACATTGGGAGTATAGGAGAGAGCTAAATGTCACAAGAATGCATACAGCCCACCTTTGCCCTCTATGCCCTGCTGGAACTGCTCACTCACCTGCAGTCACCTCCCGGGGTTTGAGCAAAGCACACCTTCAGCTCAGCTTGAGTTGAGCTTGGTCAAAGATGGAACTGTGCATGATGATGAGGGAGCAACACTGTAAGATCTGCAAAAACAAGTCAAATCAGCGCCATTGGCATTATCATATGTGACGCACCTCTTGAGCAGAGCCCACATTCACTAATCTTCACACTATCCAAACTACATTCCATAAAGATTCGCACCTGACGAAAGGTGGGGTAAGTGAACAGGGACGGCCAAGGTACAAGAGCAAAGCGCGCGTACCGCTGTGACCGCCCCGAGGGTTTTCGACGCCGAAGGTCACTATATGCGTAACATAGTGAGAGAAAAGACCATGAAATATGAACATTTAACTTACTGTGTACTATACACGCATTCTCTCGTGCTTTCTCTGCTGTTGTCGATGAGCTACATCACAACAAGCACCAAGCATGAGCTGCGCCACCTGGTGAGTACTTCTTCCTCGCTGAACTTGGACCTTTTAAGGACTGAGGACATACCATTCTTGACCCAGCTTTGTATCCGTTGTGGTGCGACGACGGGGGTGAGGTAGATGGTGGACGGCATGGGCACAGTGGACATCGAGGAGAGAACGAAGAGTCCAAGGTGCAGCCAAGTACAGCCAGCCAGCCGCCTTGATCGGATTTAAACTCCGCAGCAGACTTTCTTAATAAGGCAGGCGATCAGTCCGAGAGATAAGATTGAGATGAGATTTACTCGGGGTGAAGGAACCAACCACCTTGCAGACAATCTGGCAGACACTCTTCGGACTGGCTGAAATCTGGACTCAATAATTCACCAGCCCCGCAGCAATACTGCAGCCAGGGGTAATTCACGCGTCTGCCAGATAGCTACAATACAGGCCCAGACACTATTTCAACCACCCCACACCTCCGCTGAAATTTGACCTCAACACGCTGTGGTAAGCTGTGTTGTGCAAGGGATGAGTGAATTCAAAGCGTTGGCTGTCAGATGCGGAAGGCAGTAGGCAAGCCGTAAGGGGAGGACGGGCAGGGTTCAACGTGATGGGTGCCTAGGTGCGTGGTTAATGGCCGTTAGTCTGGGCCGTTCCTTGACAGCGGATATTAGGGCGCTCCGCCACAATCGTCGACCCTCGCAAACCCCTGATAACAGCGTCCCCGCGCCCAGTCCGCCTGCTTGCCCTCCTCCAACCACCATGGGGGACCCGTTCCCCGTGGATGAAGCCCAGATCGTCGCCCTGTTCATGGAGGCCGTCGCGTACGGCGTCTACCTCGTCACTTTCGGCCTCTGCATGCGCGCGCTCTTCTGGGGCAAGGCGGGCAAGAAGGAGCGGTACAACTGGCCGCTGGCCGTCATCGCCTTCTCATGTTCGTCTTCGCGACGCTCGACGTCGCCTTTGGCCTGAAGCACAACCTCGACGCGTTCATCTTCTACCACGGACCTGGGGGCCCGGACGCGGAGTTCGAGAAGATCTCGTATTGGGTCAATGTCATGAAGGTGCGTGGCGACAAATGGGCACTCGGTGCCGTAGCTGAATCACATCACATGAAGGTTGTCGATACCCAAGCGATGACCCTCATTGGAGATGGCATGCTGGTATGTTCAGTTGCATAGCGTGGGAAGCGATTGACTCATGGACGGTTCAGATCTATCGATGTTTGGCTGTCTTCACGTGGAGATGGATCGTCGTCGTCTTCCCGGTTCTTTTGTGGTTAGCCAACACGGCCGTCTCAATCCTCATCATATACATCACGGCAACGCTTCGCACAAATACCCTCATAAACACCATCACGCTATCTCCACTCATTACCTCTTTCCTCGTACTCACTCTTGTAACTAACCTGCTGACAACTGGTAAGCCTGCGCTCAGTTGCCCCGGGGAACATATGCTGAATCATGGCCATAGGCTTGATCGTCTGGCGAATATGGCGCATTGACAGGGAGACCACACGATACTCTTCCGTGAAGTCGTCCAAACCATCCAGGCTTGGGAACGTCATCCGCCTCATCATCGAGTCCGGTCTCCTGTATACTACCCTCGTCCTGATCACATTTGGCACCCAACTCGCCGGCAGCAATGCCGTGTACGGCGTGTCTGAAGTGGTACGTGCACATTACGTCTTCTGCCACGCGCCAGCCTCACGACGCCGCTTCCCTAACAGATGGTCATCGTGGTCGGCATCTCCTTCAACCTCATCATCATCCGTGTCGACAAGGGCGTGGCCGCGGGCGAGACGTACAGCGATGCCCCCGCGAGCTCCATCGCGCTCGAGTTCAGCTCCACGAAGCCGGGCTCCCAGCACTCTGCGTCCGGCGTGGAAGTCATGGTCTCGAGGGTCGTGGACTGCGACGTCTCCGGGTACGGTCAGGAGGCTGTCACGCTGGAGGCTCTCGAGAGCGGCTCCAAAGGACATTGGGAAGCCGTCTAGCCCCTACGATCGCCTCGCACACACTACGCGGACATTGCTATCGTTTTTGCTGTATACGGCTATCCCTCGCTGTTGTTGTACCACGCACCGTGTAGACTACTAACCGACCTTGCTGACATAATACCTAGTATACCCGCTGCTGGGCAGGGCACCGAGCGTTGATACTGCCTGTGTCTAGAGGGCTTCCATGATGATGATAGCCTTGAAGATGGCTTTGGCAACATTTAATTTCCTGGTTCCGCCTCGCGATGAACTCAATCAGCTCGCTTAGTATATGTGGTCGAAATTGGAGCGCCGATGTTCGTTTTAACCTCTACGACGACAATCGTGCGCCAGCTGCTGCCCGTTCTTACGCATCATGGCGCAGGAACCATGGAGAATGTGAGTACTGACCTCAGGATACATATGAAGTGTATGGCCTGATCAGCCGTGTGCTTCAGAATCAACCTCGACAAACAAGAAGTGATACTTGTTGGACAGAACTCGGACAAGATCATCCTCAACAACGAGGAGGTGTCCAGCAATTTCCTCGCGCGGTTACTCACCACGCCGGTTTTCATGTCTCTAACTGAGGTCCTGGCGACGCGGTAAGCCTCCGCGCCCTGCTCGACCCGCACGCATATGCATCGCACTCACACGCGTCCCGACGCGCCTTCCAGCAAGCCCCGTGCGCTGAGCGCAGACGACCCCAGGCCGATGGGCCTCCCCGCAGAGCTTATCATCCTCATCTTCAACGCGATCCCCACCCTGCGCGACGCCACCGCCCTGGGCATCACCAACTCGACCCTGCTCGCCCTCGGCTACCGCCGCATCGCGGCGCTCACGCTGCAGACGTGGGCGCCCTGGGCGGGCGACCGCCTCATCTGCCTCCCGCCCGCCACCGGCCCCGGCCCCGCGCTGCACGCCGGCCTCCCGCCCCGCCTCCTCGCCGACGCCGCGCTCGCCGCGACGCTCGAGCACAGAGCAGCGCCGTGCTGTCGGCGCGCGCCGCCGCGTACCGGACGTACGGCCGTGACCCGGGCGCGCGCTTCGCGGTCCTCCGCCGTCCGCGCGCGCTCCGCCGCACGGCGCCCGCGTTCGACTGGCCGCGCTTCGGCGGCGTCGCGCTCGCGGACTACCCCGCGGACCGCGTGTGGGCGGCGTGCAACCGTCGCGGCGGCAGTACGTGCGGCTGCGCACGACGCCGGACGCGGGCGCGCTCGCGTACGAGGACGTGTTCATCTACGAGTGCGGGAAGCCGCTGTACGCTGCTGCGCTGGATGGAGGGCGCGGAGGGGCCGTGGGCGGGCGATCGGATCCGGGTCACGACGTTGGAGAGGCTGGAGGCGGAGGTGGGGCCGGAGGAGTGGCGGGAGTGGCGGGATTTGCTGCAGGGTAGGGTTATACCCCCGGCCTGAATTCTAGAGACTGCTGCGTTAGGGTAGCAATAGCAAGGCTATGACGCGAAGAGTTTCCTGCAAATTACCATGGTGCTGTCTGCGTTGTCTGCAGGGCTTTAGCGATGATTGTGCTTAGCCATGCATATGATGGCGGCATGCAGATGTCCATGCGATTCTCTAGCTTCTTGCATGAACTTACTCAGTTCGCTTACAGTTCAAACTGAAGCACTCATGATGCTCATGTATTTCGGCGAGCGTCTGTTCTCAAGCTCTCCGCGCCTGCAATGAGAAATTGACCATGGTCCTCCTCAAACCGCAAAACACTGACTGCGGTATAATTTGTGGTCCACATTGCGCTGAATCTATTTAAAGCTCCTCCTCGTGTGAACTCAATCGGTTCACTTCACTTGATTCAAACTAAAGCGCTCAGGTTGTTCGGTTTGACCATCAGGACGAGATGCCGCGGAAATAATACTGGAGATTGTGAGTTATGACCTTGGGATAATACGTATGCAGTGTCTGGTCTGACGCATTATATACTTTAGAGTTGATCTCGACAAACGAGAAGTGATACTTATTAGAGAGAACCGCGGGGATGGTGCTATGCTCAGCTACTACGAGGCTGGTAACATATTTTCACGGCTATTTACTACGCCTGTAAATATGCATTTAGCTATGTTTTGGCCTTGTGGTGAGCCTCGATTGTCTCACTTGGGCGCTTTGTGCTCACAGCGTTCATGGACTGTCATCCAGCAAGCCGCATGCGATGAGGGAGCAGAACCCAAGCCCATGGGTTTACCCACAGAGCTCATCTTCCTCATCTTCGACGCGATCCCAACCCTGCGGGACGCAATTAGCTCTGGGTATCACCAACTCGACCCTGCTGTCCCTCGGCTACCGCCGCATCGAGGAGCTCACGCTGCAGACCTGGGCGCCCTGGGCGGGCGACCGCCTCATCTGCCTCCTTCCCCAACCGACACCCGCCGGCACGCCAGCCTCCACCCTGCCTTCTCGCAGACACCGCGCTTCTGGCCGCGCTCGGCTCACACCCAAACGGCGCAGTGCTCGCGCAGCACGCGGCGGCGTACCCGATTTATAGCATCCAGCTGGCCTTCCCGCACATTCCGCCCTCCGTGTGCATGGTCCGCCACCGGGCATCCGCGTTCGACTGGCCGCGCGTCGGCGACGTCGCGTTTGCGGACTATCCCTCGCATCTGACGTGGGCGGTGTGCGACCTCTCGCGGCGGCAGTACGTACGGCTCCCTGAGAACTCAATCAATGTAGAGCCTTCGTTCGTGACGGCTTTTAGCCACGGACTTGGGAAGTACATCTTTCCGCTGTTATGCTGGACGACAACAGAGGAGGGACCGTGGGCTGGCAACCGCATCAAAATCACGGCTTTGGAAAAACTGGAGGTAGAAGTGGGGCCGGAGGAGTGGAAGAAATGGTGCGATTTTCAAGCGAAAGATTACAAGCAAGAAGAGTAGAATTACTTCAAAGTCGCGAAGCCTACACGGTTGTTTGTCAAGTCGAACGTGGAGTACACATTCTGGAGGAACGTATCACCGACGACCCAGAACGAGAAGCCGGTCGTGCCAACAAGCGCTCCGACGCAGTCCTTCGAGCCTTGAGACACCCGCCCCAAGTTGAACAGGCTCGGGTGATGCTGAACGCGCGGCCACCGAAGGTCATGCTGACGCGCTCCGTGGCTGAGCACGGGAAGCTGTAGAAGCCCTGTCCGACGGTCGATGTCTGACTCTTGCTTCCGGGAATAGCAGCATAGAACGCCTGCACTTGCTTAGCGGGCGCAACGATCAAGGTCGTGCCGGTGTCGATGATAGACTGCACGTTGGTCAAAGGAGTGTTGCCGTTGACCGTCACAGCGTCCAGTTTGACCTGCCAGTACCCCTGCGCACACAACGTCAACGGTGAATGACGACTGAGGGTATTTAGAACACATACCTGGGTCGTGACTGGGACATACGTGAAGCTGCCAGTGTAGAGCTTGCTGTTGGTCCCGCCAAGAAGGAGCTCTGCACCAGAGGCTGACAGCTTGAAGGAGAATACTGAGGCGGCGACCTGCTTCTGGGAGACCAGCGACTGAAACACCGGAGGCGCATTGTACGATGAGATGCTCTGGTATGCCATTCCCATAAGGCCATCCGGAGAAATTGTCGATGCCGAAACTGGCGGAGTACGAAGTCGCAGCACCCAGCCGTTGCTTGGTCGCCTAGCAAATGGTTAGCCAATCATACTCCTGCACGCAGATAGATACGTACTGTAAGGCCAGCGATAGACACTGTATCAGTATACTGCTCTCCTTTCGTCTCCCCGAGCCATATGTGAGGTCGAAGGTCTTGTGGACGTCGACCGCGGTGGAGCTCGCAGAGAAGTTGTAACGCTTGTGTCCATCGCACCCAGAGCATTTTGGCCCAGGAACAAACAAGTCGCTGCTGCCAGTGTCAAATTGTACTGTGAACGACTGAGAGGGAGTGCCAATGGTCAGCGTGCCCTGCCACAGCTCGCCGTCGTTTTCGTCCGTCAGGAGTACCGAGCCTTTTGTAGTCGTCAATGCCCGGCGAGTGAGTGTGCCGTTGGATCCGAGGAACGGCGTGTCCAGTGGGTGAGGCTTGCCGGTGTTGGCTTCGTAGGCAGCAAATCCATCCTCATATTTTCTATCGATGGTTTCATGGTTAGCTGTGGGTAACTTGAGACGTACGTGGAAGACATACGAGATGGTCCTTTCAAGGATAGCAAGCAGAGCAATGGGATCGACGATGTCGTCCAGCGAGAACCCGTCGCGCTTGCTTAAAGCAATCTTGTATACACCCTGGTCGACAGAGGTGGGAGAAGCGAAAGCGAGGAGAGCGAGAGAAGAGGTGACAAAAGCGATGGTCAACATCGTGTGCGAAGAAGATTGAAGAGTTGGGGAGGGTATATGTGAAGATGAAAGTCGAAAGCAGGAGCGCAGCTGAGGAATACGAGCTGCTGGCGCGGCATTTTATAGGCCTCAGAGCAGAGGCTGACCGGAGACGCGAAAGTCGTCAGCCTTGCTGCCAGCCTGCGAGGAAGGGAGAAGAAGCATTAGTACGTCATATACGTCGTGCGACATTGCTTTACCCAGAGGCTGACCAGAGTTACGACCAGCGATCGAGGCTGACTTGCCTATGTTCAGTCTAGTTCCCGAGATGAAGCAGAGTTAAGACGTAGCAAGCGTAACGCAGTCATGTAGCCACTATGAGAGTAACCCGTCCAGCCGCAGTCGAGGCTGCCAACAGCTAGAGCTGACGAATCGCGAGTGCCAGTGGCCTGCGCACTGGGCTCTCCTGAATGCTTGTGCCAGAGAATCAAGAGACGGATATGTTTCTCCGAGCCTTGTTCAGCGTCGCCCACCAGGTTGTGTGAGTGGATGGCATAGTCAGAGAGTGCGTCCAAGCCTGAGTTGTTGATGTGGTAGAGAAAAGAGCGTGGGAATACTCTAATCGGCGACGCCACAAAGCTTGGCTGTTCGGCAATGCCGCACCAAATTCCGGTTACTTCCAAGCTAACACACAACCAAAACTTCAAAGCTCGAAGAAAAATGTATGCAGAAACGGGTAACGATCGTGGTACGAGATGTCTAGCGCAAGGGCCCCTACCGCCCGCCAGCTTCTCAAACTTGGAAGCGGTTGCCGAATAGCAGGGGTGAAGGAAAACAGAACAGAAGCGGTAATGAGCGACGGAGACGATATCATCCAGAGAAAAGCGTGGGCAAGCAGAGTCCTTGTAACATAAACACCGAAGACAGAGAGCTGGCGAATGAATATGTGGATTCAGAATCATTATCGCAAACGTGACGAAAACGAAAACAGGGTCAAATCAGAGAAGCTTGTTGTCCATTCTGCTGCTGTTGGGGGTTTGTCGACCCAGTGTTAAAGGGCGCACTCGAACCTCCGAAGAGATTGTTACTGCCGCTGCCAAATTGACTTGGGAAGCCGGTGGGTTGGGGGTTCAGGCCGCCCGTGGCACTGAAAGCGCTGCCAGCGGGTCCGCCAGTCAACCCGCCACCCAGTCCACCACCGAATGCACCGCCTGTCAGACCTGGCGACGCTGAGAACACCGTGTTCCGGAAGGGATTTGCAGCGCCTGCCGTCCCTGTCGCTTGCGGGCGCAACCTCCTACTGTGGACGTGGCGCCAATCCCACCCGTGCCCAGGCCTGTCGGTTGGGAGTTCAAGAATGAGCTGCTGCCCAGAGACATGGTAGGGTTGTGCTTCGGCTGACCGTTTAGATCAGGTGTCGTAGGGTTCGACTGGGGGATGGGCGGTAGCGATTCCAAGAGCGCCGCACCGAACGATGACGATGGCTTGAACGCCTTGAGCCCTGAAAAACCGGTAGTCTGCGGCTGCAATGCGCTAGTCGTAGATGAAGAGACTGTTGCACCAGTTGGCTGGCTGGATAGTGACGAGAACAATGAACTGGAGAAGGTAGAGCCAGTGGCTGTTGGTGATGAAGCGGGGGCTGGTGGCCCTGAACTGGTTGGATGGAGTCATCGACGACGTATCGTGAGTTCCCAACGCAAAGGATGAAGCAATGCTCGCCATGGCAGAGTTCGCTGGGTTGAACCCTGTCGGAGTAGGCTGAAGAGGAGCAAAAGGCGATGAACCATTCGCTTGCTGCTGTTGCTGGGCACCACCTTGAGCCTTGCCCATAGCGAGCTCCATCAACGTTGGAATCTTCGGTACTGGTGGTGCGGCTTGCACAGGTTGCCCGAATGGGTTCCTGGACCCAGTTTGGTGCGTCTTGACCGGTGCTGGGTCAGAAAACGGTGGACCAGCTCCAAGAGGCGCTGACGCAGGCCGTGGTGGAGCACCGAAACCCAGTCCTGTAGGTGCAGGCGGCGCGAAAGGCGAGGACATGGACGGTTGGTTGTTATTCTGGAATGGCGGGAAAGGATTGGGAGAGAATGATGGACCCTGCTGGGGTTGGCCACCCAAAGGCGACGCAGATCCGAAGTTGGGAAACGGATTTGAACTCTGCGATTGCCCAAGCCCTGGGAAGGGATTCGAGCCTGACTGCTGCGTCTGGTTCAACCCGGGAAAGGATTGTTCGATGGTGATGGACCTCCAAACGCATTGGACTGCGGAATGGGTTTCCAGTCTGCTGAGGCGCAAACGGTTGCTGCTGAGGCTGTTGCTGCTGCTGGGCG
>JAKOGH010001149.1:0-46955 GCA_024811115.1 Terana coerulea
CCCAGGACAAAGGCGAGGAGTTGTCCCCGACGAAGCCGCTCGCCGCGAGAAAGTGCGGTCTGCGGCGAGGGAGCGACAGCGCAAGCACCGCGCGCTGGTCAAGCAGAAGAAGCTTAGGGAGCTCGGGCTGGACATGGGGAACGAGCTCATGCCGGGCATGGAGGAGGTGCAGTACCGATTGAACGCGGACGGGCAGTATCAGCAGGTCATGCCGCACGAGCTGCAGCAACATCCTCATCAACACCCACATATGCACGAACCACCCTTTCCGCAAGGCCAGCCCCTCGGAGGCCAAACCTTCGCATCCACGCTACTCCTGTCCTTCTCCTGCGCGCCTCTCCTCAAGGCCCACCTTTTGCGCACGCTAAATATGAGCAACGAAGAATTGGCGTCCTTGGAGCCCATAATCGCCTCAGCATGGGACCATTGGGATCAACAGGTGCGTGCTATGGCCACAGTGCACTCACCTCGTTACTGACATGCCGTTACAGCGACGAATGCATTATGCCAACGCCGCCGCCGCCGCCGCTGCTGCCGCCGCCAACAAACCCCCAGAGGGCGGACATGTACCAGATGGGTCGGTCCCCCAATATCCTCCTCTGAACGCTCACGCCGTTAACCACCCTATCAACCACGCCGTGCCCCACCAGCAATATGTCCCTGATCCAGCACAGGGATCACCCAACGACTTTCGTGCCCGGTTCCACCGTCCACTCGTAGCGCCGTCTCCTTTCCGCGCGGCAGTCATGCCAGACCAGCCGCAGCCTATCCCTCCCCCGCCGTCGGCCAGTACGCTGGGAGCGCCATCCGCATCCGGGCCCGAGCAAATGGATCCAGCTAGTAACTTGGATCCTGCGCTAGGACAAGCGAGGGATGAGGCGGTGGGTGTGGCGAAACAGCTGGAGCGTTCATAACAGGTCGTAGATTGTACTAATTCGATGATAATATTGTAACACAGGTGGTGGACGTTTTGCACTCCTAATGTATTCACATGAACTTGGCGCCTCGTGACGTGGGGACTGTAGCCGATAAACTACTGTACGTTATCTTGTACGCATATTCTCCTAGTTGTACTTCGCTAAGTTCAAATGTCAGTGTGGACGGATTGAGTACCATGCTAAACAAATATTATGTTGGTTTGACTCTCGAGAGTACGCGCACGTGAAACTTCTACCTCGGCAAAGGCCGGAGGACTCCACTTACCTTACGTAAGTCTTCCAGTTCTACAAGTTCAACTTTTCCAAGCCAATCTACTCTTACCTAGCTTGTTTTACGGCTGGTAACTTATACACAGGTACGTGCATGTTTACTAATGCGACGAACAACCGTTCAGCAATACTGATCAATTGACCATAAAGCCATTCCTCCTGCTATGCAGGGTACCCATTCTGGCGATAGGCATCTACTCTCTACAATCGAGCAAGTGCCGCATGACATAATCAGGAAAATATGCGTGGAACTGGACGGACAGGACGTTGCTTCTCTCCTCAGCTCTAGCAGAGCATTTCGTCCGCTCCAAGAAGACGGGGCTATCTGGCGCGCACTATGTGTCCGATACGGTCTCACGGATCGCTCCGTTTTTCAAGACGCACCGTACTTCGCCATATATACCGAAGTTTTGCATCGATACGGCCCTCTGCTGGGTCTCTGGGCGAGTGACCACCCGTACAGGGGCTCCTGTCATCGAGTTCCGGTTCGATGTCCAGACGCACGGGTCTGGTTGGCGAGGTTTGGCGGTTCCTGGGTGCCGCGCACGCTGGGGACGATATCGGCATGGGGCAGAAGCCGCGCTTTCCGGAATACTTCGCCTTCTTGTCTATCACACTTCCTCCTCCGACCAATGAGAATCAACCCCGGCAAGCAGTACTTAGCTGGCACCACTGCCACAGGCTCCGAATCCGTCAGGCCGAGGGACACTCGTGTGGACGTACCAACGCTACACATCCTCAGCGAGACAAACGAGACCATGCATCTGAACTATTATGCTGGAGTATGTCGTTTGCCGGACTTTCCCGTGTCGACGCAGGAGCCGTGGTATGACGCCGCCCGCTCGCTACCGCGCTTCAAGGTCGAACCCGCCCCTGTGTCTGTCCCCAAGAAATCCTCATTTTATGCAGCGAAATACGTTCCTCCACATGGCCTCTCAACCGACCAGCGTAACCAAACCGCCCGCTCTAGTTTTCCGTCCTGCCGACAACATGCAATTGGAACCTTTCTCCGCGCACGAGCCTCGTCTGCGGATTCCAGACATGCGCGGCTTCGACCTCAGCGGGGACACTCTAAAACCCGGGCCTGCATTCGAGAGACGATTTTACCCGCTGAAATCTAATGTCCTCGAGGGCGACGACCCCAGTGCCGAGAAGTGGCGCGCTGAGACCCTCGAGGGAATTTGGCTGGGACCGTACGGTGCCCACGGAACGGAAGTGCTGTACGTACATTACGACGAGAGCAGAACGCCGTTAAAGCGATTAAAATTACCGGAGACGAAAATGTGCCCCAGGGCCTCGTCTCGTGGGAGTTTTCGCTGGATGAACGTCGCCACGCCCAGGACATTCCAGAGGGTGCAAGGCTAGGTTTTGGTACAGACCTACAAGCTGGGGCCATACGGGTGTATCTTGGATCGGGGACTATCAGCGCGACGGGATATCTGTGCGTGCGTTTCACTGACTGTACACCACTTTGTCTCACATGAATGATGAACGTACATCTCCAGCGAGGAGGCTAGAGGACAATGCACGGCCTATGTGGCCGTCACTGGGGACGATATAATCAAGATCAACTGGTATGACGTTGACGGAGAGTACACGCCGACGTACCGACGATACAAGGGGAGGAACCTACATACAGGGATGGTAGTTGGCCGGTTGCGAACAGCCATAGACCGGTAACAAACAAGCTTTTTCCAGGACGCCTTGGACCTCGTACATAGTCCTTGTGACCCGTCTTCAAATAAGAAGCAATTGCAATTTGCCAACTCCATAACTCCGTGTTTCGTTGTATTTATCAAGCTAGGACATATACGTACAATGAATCCCACTGTCGAGATGCGTTCAACGCGGAGCAATTATAGCGGGTCGGCAATACATAGCATAGGTTCAGACTAGACTACCACATCCTGCAACTTTTGTAAGGCTTCTTCAGCAGTTGGCCTTGCTTGCGGGCTACGGCTCCAACAGGCCTTCATCATTGTCCACAGCTCGTCAGGAAATGCTCTTCGACATGCTTCGCGTTCAGGGGACTGCCCTCTCAGTACACTCATATAGGCAGCTTCGTAACGCATGTCGTAGAAAGGCGGGTGCCCATGGTATATCTATGATACCCGATTCGACGTCAATCCAACCATGATGAATGCGGCGGAGATGGAATTTAAGGCTGCCATACCTGCCATATCGTGCACGCAAAGGAGTACATGTCGCTTGCAGGAGTGTGCTGAACCAATGCGGGTAATCTTTGCTCGCCTTGCAGAATCTCTGGGGCCATGCAGCGGAACATTCCTTTGGTATTCATACTGGTGCTTAACGCTGTGGAATCCGTGAAGTTGGATGTGCCGAAGTCCGCTATACGTACGTTCTCTTCTTCGTCGATCAAGACGTTTCCCTGCAGAAAAAGGCAGATGATCGACCAGCGTAAGGGGCGCATAACCACCACATAACACGCACCCCGTGCAGATCTCCGTGTACGACGTTCTCCCCATGTAAGTACGATATCGCGTTGGCAATTTGTGCGATCTAGCCAGCGATGAGTCAGATTCTTACGCACCATGTAAATGCTTACCCATCTCTGAATATCCTGGGTGACAAAACGGGTTGCGACAAACTGGAGAATATTTCCGTTCTTCATCCAGGGGGATACAAGACATATCGTCGACCAAGGGATCAGGCCCTTAGCAACCCCGAACACATTGCATATGTTAGGGTGGTCCAGGGAGTAAATGATCGCAATCTCCCGACGGAGTGCCTAGGTGATATATGATTCAGAAGAGGGAAGCAAAGCAGGACATCTCCAAACCCTCTCACGCCCAGCCTCCTCAATAGCGATCGACGGGCGGAATGCCTTGATAGCCACGACCCAGTTATCCCACTCTCCCTTGTAAATGTCGCCGTACCCTCCGGAGGCATCTGGGAAAAAGGCCGAGCCCGATGGCTGGAGCTGGACGCCACGTAGAAAGACTGCCTTAGGTAGTCTCCCGGACCCTTGTGAGAGGCGCACAAACAGACGACGGACAGTACGAAGTATAATTTGCCATCGTGGATTATCGAGGTCGGGTAACGGCCAATCTAACAGGACCTAAACCAGTTTGAAAGACCGCTCATTAGCACATGTAAGTCCCGCGATAGCCACCGTACCCAGTTCAAGAAGTCCAGAGCCGACTCTGCCTCTTCACCACGCAGCGAGAGAATATCGGATTTCTTGACATCCCGATCTGGAGATACTATCGTGAAGTCTTCAAGCTGCAGAACATGGCTTTGGTCGTCTGCTTCTAAGCTCTTCAGGAAAGTTTGTTCATCGAATTTCGATCCCTGTAAGAACGCCGCTAGCTAGACACCCATCGAATGAATTGGTGACGTGAGGACTAAGTGTTTTGTCACGGCGGCTGGGCAGGTAGACATACCTCAAGTAGACTTTCGCGATGCTGCTGTGCACGAGAAAGGAGCTTCACATGTATCGGGACGTTTCCACCGAGGGCGCACGCCTCCTCGAGACTTTCCAAGGTTGCCCAACTATGCTCGAGTGCTCAGATACAGTCGCGAGATAGAATAATAATTTTCACCATTTGTCTCGCTCGCTCCTTTCTAGCTGGGGACGCAGTCTCTGGATGTAATCGCTAACATTCTGTGTAGAGGCGGTCGCCGTAAGTTGAGACACGCGGAGAGCTCCATGGCCAGTGCCATCAAGCTGCCTGTCATGTAGGCTGAGCGCACCTCGAACATCACAAAGGTAGAGCATCCCAATCGGTAGCCTTCTGTCTGAGTTTCCAGGGTACCGTTGTTCGCTGGGCTTTGTGGAATTGAGGTAGTTGAGGACGCAAAACTGAAGTAAGTACTGCTTGCAGTCCCTATGCTGTCGCTTGATATGTTAATGGGTTTTCCTGTGCACGGTTGGGCGGCAATATTGCCGGGGCTTGCAAGAGGGTTGGCGGCTGTAAATCTGAACGCATGTCTTTCGAACGTCGCTCCTAATTAGAGATATCAGACTCAATGGTAAGCATGTGAGATCCCTCACGGCGTACAGTATACCGCCTTGCTCTGAGTCGTCTCAAGAAGGCTTGCAACGCATTTTCGTGGCGTTGTGGGGGAAGAGCAGAAGGGCGTGTTGAGGGTCCCATAACGGTGGCTAGCGATTAATGAGCCTCGGAAGGATGAGGCCTGAGGCCCGTGCTCCGGGAGCTGAACGTCGAACGTCGAACGTCGGGGACTAGGTTGCTGGTGAAGAAGCGTGGCAGGTTTGCCATGCAAAGAGCCCAGATAGGTCATGGCTATGGTATAGCTTCATAGTTGATAAGGTTCTGACAGGCAAGTGCAAGCATGTATGGGTATACGAAGCAAAACGAGCTGAACGACAGTTTTGGCTGCTCTGCAGTGCCATGTATCATGTGGACACGATGTCTTTCGGATTCCCGGGTATAAAAATTGTAACAGGATAGTGAGCATTAGTGACCACATTGCGATATCTGCAATGCAGCTTTGGTTGTAGTAATTAACATAGCGCGGATGATTGTTATTTCAGGTGCCCACCTTGTCCTGCGATCGAGGCTTGTCATGCATGTCTCAGGTATTCTGACCCACAGACACGACGACTGTCTCGCCGACATCTGCCACTCCGAACCCTCCTTCACCTTTCCCAAGGTCAGGTACCCCCTCTCGCTCCCTCGCAGCAATGAGTTCTGCAACCGGTTCCCGGGCTTCCTCCTCACTGCCCGCAAACGTGGCGAAGTGCATACCCACAGTGTTGCGACTGCGAATGTCCTTGTGTAACTTCACGGCATGGGCAGGCGAGGCGTGAAGCCCGTCGATGAGTTCAGTGGAGGCGAGCCGGAGGCCGAGTTGGGAGATGAAGGACAACGAGCCACCTCGCCAGATGGGGACCATGCTGAGGTCAAATGGACCGTATTTCTCGCCAATCTCTGACAGTGCCAAGTCAGCGCAGCTACGCGAGAGAAGGAACTGAAGACAGACCAGCGAAGGCGGGACATGGGCCATCCTGCGTCATATAGCCGGTATCCCTAGAAGGGCGAAGCAACATAAGCCTTCCTATCGTAAGCCACGGCAATAAGACACTTGCCCTGCATGGTAGACGGACACTCTCCTCTCTATACCCATCTCCTGCTGTGCTACCCAGCTCGCCCATAATGTAGTCCGTTGGTCAAACAGACCCCGACCTGGTTCCTGTAGTCAGCGAGTTGAAGAGCATGACGTCCCAAGTATGCATACCACTCCCATGCTGTGCTGGCGCACAAATGAACGTCATCTGCGGATGCCGGGTACTCGCCTGCAGCTTGACATTGTCGTGCCAGTCCAATTCAACAATCTGCGTCGGTGGAATGCCGCCCGACCGAAACCACGACTCGTTGCCGAGGGGTACGATGAACTTTACTTTCGTGCCTTTCAACTTGTATATCCTTTCTATAGTAGGCCAGTCCAGATGATCGTAGCTAAAATTCGTGCAAGTACGATCAGTCTCGGAATGTATTGTCGGGGGGATGCGCAGAGTTGGCTTACTGGTTATGCGAAGTCACGACGAATTGAAAGTCAGGCAAGTCTTCTAGGGCGCATGGTGGCGGTAGTCGACGTCTTGGTCCGGCAGACTGGTGGGGCGAAGCTCGGTCAGACCAGATGGGGTCGAAGAGTATGCGAACTGGTTCAAGGCCGGACACTTTCGGCATCTGGACTAGAAACCCCTAGCTCACCATGAGTACCGCCAAGACAGTAAGAGTAGGATACACTTACGGCGTGTCCTACCCATGTCGCCTTTACCACTCCTTCGTCCGGCGTGTCGAGCCCAAAGTCTGGCTTCACAGACTGCACGTTCTTGATGTGATATCCCTCAATGCGCTTTGCCAGGGCCAGCGGAAACTGAGAGAACACCTGCCGCGAGGCTAAGAAGGGACTTTGGAGGCCATGGGTTTTGGAACGCAGTCGCTTTATCGTTCGCGTGGTGAGGCGGTGGGTCTGTGTCCGGTATTTCCATCGCGAGAATGGATGAGGTGAGCCTTGCTTAATCTTGTCGTTCAAGCTTTGAAGCCCTAAAAACACGTTCTGAGAATAATAGCTGTGGACTAGCGCGATGGACGCTTGATCTAGGAGCATAGTGGCGGTTGATCATGAGGACACTGGACGTGAGTGACTTGCTCGAGCCTCGCTGCCAAGCTCTGGCCCACTGTTTGGTAATTGACGTCATGCAGGAGGGTTAGGGTACAGCGCGCTCGGCTCTTCCCGCAGTGCGTGTCTGCAGCCGCGTCTAGTCCAACTCTCCTCCGGACTCCGTGGTGTGGCGTGCGTTCGAGCTGGCTGGAATGTTCAGCTGGCGCGGTGAGAGTTGCCCAGGTGTGCTACATATAGCAATATGCTTCGCGTGAACTCATCGAGCTTACATTCTGTCTACCAGCATAACGCGCGATTAGCTGTCAGCGACTGACCTGACCTGGTCTTGTCGCTATGTGGTTACCTGAATATGGGCCCACCGTCAGCCAAGTCATCCACATTAGTACTCAATCCACTTATCTATTTTACTGCCGCTGAAAAGGCTCCCTTTCCCAATCCCAAACAACCACATGAAAGACTGCGCATCAGCTCTGACTGTGTGACCCTTACTATTACAGTTCTATGTTCCTCGAGCAGCTAATATGAACTTTTCCTTCGCTCTGCCATTCGTATCGACATGTTGCTATCCTAAGGTGACGGTTACCAACCAGGGTCTATCCCGCCCACATCTCATTTACCTTCAACGGATCTTCTATCGCCCAATTCAAACCCCCTCGTGGTTTTCTTCTTAGCACGCTGACATCGCACCCCCAAAGCGCGACGTTATGATTGGTTATCTATGCGGAACCAACGCTTTCACCACTACGTTAACCAGGCCTGCTCTTCGTACCCAAGGAAGTACAAGAGGGACAGTATCTTTACAAGAAACTGTTGATAGCTCTCAGGACCACTCGTCGCTGCAGCACGCCAAATGCTTCTTCGACCGTTCACGGGCACGCAATATCTAGGAATGGCTGCGCCTCCGTCCACGAAAGATCGAAAGGCCGTGGTACGTGATCATTTACCTGTCCAACAGTACTCGTCAGTTTCTTGGTCTAACCGTTCCTCAACGCAGAATACTGCGGGATCATCGACTATGAAGGCGCTGAGCTTTCTTCATAGAATTCTCCGTTGGGCGCAGGATGCTCAACACGATGCTCTTGATCAGACTCTCCGTTTTGCACTTCAACACTACCTTCTCTCGCTGCCATCTGGGCACGAATGCGAGTCCGCAGCTGCTAAAGTCCAGAAAGCCCAGCTGCTTGCCTTGCGCGATTTTGCTGCCCAGAGCTTGCTAAACTTCATTGGAGACTCAGCAGTACGTGCTCGTACCCTTCTCTATGTCCCAATCAGACCTCTTACCTATCATCCGTGCTACAGCTACTGGGAGAGTTCGTGGATACTCTGACTACGGATGAAGCTCGCAAGGCCGAGTATATTAGAGCTGCGCACCGCGTCAGCGTCCGACTCACTCGGGCGTCAGGACTATTTCCGGCATCTCTATACCTGCGCAAGGTCTCTTGCGAGAAGCGGGGAGGGGCTCTGCAAGAGATCGGGTCTGGAGGCTTTGCAATCGTGTATAAAGGAACGCTCAACAAAACAACCGCGGTAGCTATCAAGGTCTTTCGTGATCAAGTCGCATTCAAAGACCAACAGCGCGCGGCAGGAGTAAGTAAGGCTTTACGAGGTGGCATCCATACGGTCTAACTCCATGCTCATAGCTGTATTCACGCGAGATTGCATTACTCCGAACATTCAGTCACGAGCATATTTGCCCAGTACTTGGAGTGGCCAGAGATCTGTCACCCAGCTGGCCTTTGGCTCTTGTGTCTCCGTACTTTCCTCACGGTGATATCTTATCGTATATCAGGACGGTTGACTTCAAGCCCAGTCGCACTTATCGTCACGTATGACCTCAAGCGCGTACATCAGCCTACCCAAACTGACTGATCGCACAGCTAGCTCAGATTGCATCCGCGTTGGCGTACCTACATGGGGGAAACGTCGCTCATGGGGACCTACATCCCGTACGTGTTGTCTATATACAGCGTGTTTTAGCTCTCATTGACGTTTCTGGTGAGTAGGGTAACATCTTGATCGACCAAAACGAGGCTGTGCGCATTGCTGATTTTGGTATCGCCAACTTCGTCGACTCCACGACGCTAAGCACGAGTCTAGCGGCAACTGGTGCACTACGATTCACGGCCCCGGAAGTCCTAACTCAGGCCGATGAGGACTCCTCTCCGCCTGGTGAAGTCGTCATCCTTCACACATCCTCCAGTGATATATACTCCTTCGGTGTGCTCTGTTGGCAGGTAAGTCTCCATAGCATTCAATTCAATACTTCCTGCGTTCAACGCCCATGTTCTAGGTGCATTACTTTAAGTCGAAGCCATTCCATGAGCTGCGCTCGGACTACGCGGTGTGCGGACGGGTGAAAACCGGGCATCGCCCTCCCAGAGACTGCAACGTCTTCCCGTCCGGCGAACACTGCTGTCAAAAACTGCATGGTAGCGTGACGTTCTCGGACGAGCTATGGCGTATTGTAGAAGGCTGCTGGCGAGCTGACTCCACGAATAGACCCAGTGCAAGGGACCTATTAGGGCAGCTTGAGGCGCTGGCTTGAAGAATGTCTTGACAGGAGGAAGCGGTTTGTGCATCCGAAAGACTAGACTATGTGAAGCAGATAAGTGTTTGGATATGGGATGTTCTTGTTTGTATCATCATGGAATGCGTAGCCTATTCACCTATGAAAATCGAGCCAGTATAATCTCTTGAGTCCGTCGGACGGCAGCCTGCTGGTCGCCCACACAGCATACCTGGCTACCGCACTTGAAGTCTGCGACACGCCTAGTCGTAGCCTCTAAGCAAACTACTTCAGTGTAAATTGCGACATACCGGCATGATGAATTGGAATACTGGTTCGGAGCAGGTTCATTCATAGACACGACGCAATGGAGAGTATCAAATAAAATGTTCATGCTCTGGCGACATACATAGGACCACACTACATGGTTGAGCAACCTACAGGTACTCGCGTGATTCAGACATTGGCTACAACTCCCGGAGAGTAATAAGCAAGTCTCGAGCTTGAGGTCTATGTGTTGGTCTTGGGTCCCAGCACCTCTCCATCAGAGACCACAAGTCGTCTGGAAGGTGACTTTTCTGTGCACGTCCTCACATTTGTGGTCTCCAGAAGTAGCGGAAGCACAGTCTCGAGGAGGGCGTTGACCAGCTGTAACCTTTCTGTAGACCGCGTAGTCCGAACATTCGTGGAAAGGCTTGACCTCATAGTAGTAGAGCTGTCACGAGAAGTCAACAAAAGATAACGTTCTGAATCATTGACGACGAACATACCTGCCAACATAGAATTCCGAACGAGTAGATATCACTGGCCGGGGTATGCATGCTCAACGACTCCGCGGGCTCGTCCGCTTCCATAATTTCCGGTGCAACGTAACGGCATGCCCCCACTGTGGTCAAGGTGGTAGCCGAGGCATGAAGCTCGACGAAGTCGGAGACGCCAAAATCCGACAGACGAACTGTCTCTTCATCGTCAATCAAGACATTTCCCTACGTCAAGAATGCTTAGATGGCTTATCAAGAGCGACATGTGAACAACTGGACACACCGTATGCAGGTCTCCGTGTACCACATCATGTCGATGCAGAGAGTCAAGCGCATGAGCGATTTGAAGCAACTTAGGTCGCATGCGAAGCATTAATCCAAGACTTTCCTGGTGACGTCGAAGTGTGCTTACGAATTGATGCACTTTGCGGACCATGAACCCTTCTTTCCTGATCCAATCCAGCACATTCCCGTTCGACATGTACGGATAGACAAACGTCCAGCGAAATGCCCCGTCATGGTCTGCAAGAACTCCAAGAAGAGGACATAGATTACGGTGCTGAAGCGTGCGTATGGAGGCGATGTTGCGGGTATAAGTCTGAAAGACGAGAGTCTCAGCAGTCAAGCAGTCAAGCGAGTATAGCATCTAGAGCGTACCGATGTTATTCGAGACTCCAGCCCTCCATCCACACGACGGAAGACTTTGACGACTACTGAAGTATGACCGGCCTTGACCCCTTTGTACATAGTTGTGTGCGCTCCTGAGCCGACTTCCTCCACACTCATGTTATTGGAGACCGCAAGTCGTACATCGCGCAGGATGACTTGCCACGGGAGTATCCCGGATGTTGCACTCAGCTGAATGCTTAGACGGCGGACTGCTAACCGAAGCTGACCCAGGTGACATTGGCTGGTAGATAGTTCAAGCAAGAATGGTTCCAAGAGCTATGTCCAAGAAATGATGGGATCAATACATACAGAACTGGTCACCAGATATCGGAGTGACATACCTTTGGCTCGCAGATAAAGTCAAGAAATGACTGCGCCGTAGACCCGCGTAAAGCAAGCAACTTCAGCTCGATAGCCGAGGGTGGTGGTTGAGAAGCAAGATATTTCCGGAAGAACGCAGCGACTTCGGGGTTTAGGCTGGATGGCAGGGTACTCGAGATAGAGCGAATGCTGCCAAGAGATGATACAAGACCTTGACTTCTCCGGCGAAGTGGCGAAACAAAGCAATGAATCGAGCGCACCAACTGAAGATTGCTTAGCGCGGTCAGCCCGAGGGTGCCGGCGCGAGAGAAATGGCTGGTTGGCTTGCTGGGCTCGTAAACATGATCAGAGTATGCAGAGATGGGACGAGTAGTAGGCGGAGCTGGCCTAGAGTCTATGCAAGCGGTACGAAACGGTGGGAGGGGGTGAGATCTAGACCGACTAGTAAAAAGAGAGAAAAGCCCTGCTTTTGGACCCGGCCCGAGATGGGAATCATCGCTTGACGGTGTAGTATGGGCACCAGTGCCTAAAAATGTTCTTCCAACGTAGGCCGCCAGCCAGGTCGTGATTTTACGTGTGACGGAAGGCTTCTCAAGTGCAGGGTGGATATCAACTCGTGTGGTTGTTGAAGATGCTGCAAAGCATAGGTTCATGTTAGGAGATAAAGGTTGTGTCGGCGTACTTACGCATGGGTCGGGAGGAGCGGGCTTCAGCAACTCTGGAGGGCGTGAGGCGTTTGTGACTTGGATAGATGAGAGGCAAGTGACGAAGCCTTGCAGTCCTTGACTTAGTCCTTGATATAAACTTCCTCCAGCACTCGGATCTTTTTCTATATAGTCTCGTGTTTGTGTTCCAGGTGGCGATCCCGATGATGTCAGAGCAAGGCTTTAGAGTTATTCACGCCAAAGCGTGAATTACCTGCGAGGCGAGCGACTATCGTATCAAAGGTTCTAGCACAGGAAGACAACGGTACATACACGTTTCGCCAGCTGAGGGTGGGCATACCATTGCGACGGAAACGAGGGGTTGTTGGTGCAATGAACCTTAACAGAAAACGAATCAAGCCTGCAACGCGGTTGAAGATAGAGTTTGAGGATAACTGGAGCACGATATTTGTAAATCGCAGGGATTCATGGCTACGGATAACTGTTCTGGTTCATTACGACTTGCGAAGACGAATCTGAACAGCACGCAAAACGTAATGGGTGAATTGCGTTTTCATATATCAGTCAACGGCACGTGTAGTATAGCAGTCGACTCACATATGCTAGTACGAAATATCACAATGCGATAAAGACGCAACGATGACACGTGCCCGTCAAATTCCGGCATTGCCTCACCCAACACATGTACACTACTAGTACCCCTTCATTTCGTAGTCGCTCTTGCATTTGCATGCGGCGGCTCCGATGCCGTGGTTGGAGTAGCTCCCTCTGGGGCTATAGAGTGTAAGTACTAAGGGCTCCGGATCACATCTAGGTTTCCTGCGTACTCACGACGTGCGTCCTGTACAGGGTCCACGTGAAAAGTTGAGCTCTACTGAGTTCTGTGCTACTGCGAAAGACAGAAGCAAAGGACCCTTGGAATGTGCGGTGTCCGCGAGGCATGGATCAAAGCCCCGTACATATGCCGCAGCGGTAGAGACCAAGTGTATGCCGTGTATGCCGTGACGGACAGAGCTCTGGAACACTCCGCGCGAAGCCCGGGGATTGAACAAACCAGTGCGCTCTGATATGGGGAGACCCCTTCGTGCTCGTTTACAGGTGGCACGAGGCAGACGGCAAGAGGAGTCAGGACGGTGGGCATAAGCGTCATCAAAGTGAAAGTGATGCGCCCTCCTTCCTTGTTCGGCAACCAAGCGCAAATAGGCGCAGATGCAAAGGAGCGATTAGGTAAGCACAACCCGCCCAGGCGCCGCAAGCAAAAAGGTACAGCGCACGACTTACCCTCTACACTATATATACTGCCGCCCATTCTACACGCACGACGATATTCCTTCGAATCTGACGGTGCGCTTTGTGCCCCACAATGACTCCTATAGGCCCGGGTGACTTGAAGTTCCCGTAGTGCGTCACCGCCATAGCCTGAGCCCTCTAAAAGTTACTAAGATTCACCTTTCAAGGGGATGGTCGTTCGTTATCAGGGTCAGCTGCACTTCTGAGCGCTTTATGACAGCAACGTTCTCGCAGCCGGTGCCGTAGAATGTAAACGGATAAATGGCCTGGTTCGCCTAAGTGAACCAACGCATCATCCGGGGCAGGATAATATTCTTAGGCGGCATGCTCCTGAGAAAAATGCAGGTACGTCGATGACCTCTGTCTTGTACCCGCTAGTGAAGGATTGAAACGTTCTCGTGGGACAGTACAGATACTCTAGAGCCACTTCCAGCTGAGCATTCATTTCCCAGCACTGAGGAGCCGCGCCTTGACACGATTTCTTCCACGTTCCGAGGCGAGGGCCGCATGCAGGTCACTTGAACGATATAGGGTTCATGCTTCCTTTCCTCTGAGCGACGTCAAACCTTCACCTAGTCGCTCGCGTTCTTGGGCAGTTGAACACGTTTTTGATGGCTCGCTATCGCGCGGAACTGGGTGGCCCTATTTCACTCTTTCGCGCGAACATTCACCGCCGACGACTCGATCCCTGCTGCCGACAGAAGAAATCTTGAGAGGCGTCCCGTTCTTGTCGTTTCGTGGACTTGCACCCTTGCAAACCTCCTGCCATGCGACACACCATGCCATTTCCCGGTACAAGTCCATACATTTTCCATCCAATTCCCAGATATCCTGGATCGGCTGGGACGTCCGTGCTACCGTCGTCGAACCGAAACGCGTCCCTTCCGTCCCTTCACAGTCCCCCTCCTTCTGTCGCCTCCAAACACAGTCCGGGAATGACTCGTCGTTGGTCACCGTCCACCATGGCTAACGCCGGAAATGTTGCTGACACAGATCTAATTTCGTCGACGAAATCGTTCGTGCGCCGAATGAACTCACGCATCTTCTCAAAGCCAACTCAATCCGCACCAACTACTCGTCCATCATCCGCCCTCAGCTACGCACACGACCACGAGGAGATATCTCTTCCCCCTGATACCGAACTGCCTGCACCTTCATCTGCAACACAGCCGTCCCCTGCTCGTGCGCGGTTGGTTGGGGTCGTAAGATCCGTCATAGCTGCTCAGCGGTCTCGCTTTGTCTGGGCCGTACAGGCAGCCATGGCATCGCACCGTTCCAGCGACCCTGCTCATTGCCAAACCGAAGATCTTCCCGCGGACTCAACCTTTCCTATATCTCCCCCCTCATCCTAGACCATCATCTCCGGATTCCATCGACCATTCTTCCTCCATGGACAACTCCTCTCTGGAGTCTTCGCTTTCCTCGACAGTGTCATCACGGGAAGCGATACCCCACCCTCTGAACACTGCTTTGGACCAACCCACAGATCAAGCTCCTCGCTCGCCGTTGAGTGCGCTGCCACCGCACCAACGCTTCGTCTGGATCGTCCGTTCCGTGATAGCTACCCAGCGTTCTCGGTTTGTTTGGGCAGTGCGGGCTGCTATGGCAATGAGCCATGCTGGAGCGATGACCGGTCGGAATCTGCCAATGGGGGAAGAGGTTTCAACATTCATGTCTTCGTCTGCACATAACTCGGACACCTTTCTTTCGTCTCCAGCTCACGGCGCCGGCGCCGGCTCTACCGCGCTCTCTATCGACGGGAGATTACCTGAAGAGACTGTTCACCCATTGTTCACGGAGTTAGCATCGCAGCCTACATGTCAACCTCCTCGATCGTCATTAAGCACACTACCACCCTTACAGCGCTTCATTTCAGTTGTGCATGCTGTCATGAATGCGCAGCGTTCTCGCTTTGTCTGGGCCGTGCGCTCTGTGATGGCGCGACAATTGTACGCCCCTACCAACGACGGCGGTGGACGGGACAGTGGAGCAATTTCTGCCTTATCCTCACTCTTTCCCTTCCCAGGAAATCGTCTCTCTGCTACGCATGACCGTAACACACCAGCGGATGTGCTGGATGGTGAACGGCTTCAGCAAATTCAAGATTACCTCCTGTCACCGATCGAGTCCGAATCGTCCGGGACGTTGAAGGAGAGGCTGTTGGCACTGCGAGATCGCTCTGCACAGGCAGTACTGGATTTTATAGATGATAGCCGAGTACGTCAGCTCATTCACACTGTACGAAACCTGTTGCTCAACTTGGTTCATTTGTTCAAGTCATTCGACGCCTTTCTCAATCGCATATGCTCTGAACTAGGCCCAAGTCACGTAGCTCACTGTCGGAGGAAGGCACGACGGCTTGTGGTCCGTCTCAGTCGGGATTCTGCCCTCCTCCTGACTGCATTATATCTACGCGACGTCACAATCTGCATCACTCCCGACGGTCTACGTGACGAAGTTGGATATGGGGCTTACGCCAACGTATACAGAGGGAAGTGCGAAGAAATGAGCGCAGTTGCTATCAAGGTGTTCCGTTCAGTCATAGGGACCACTGAACAAAAGAAAGCTCTACGAGTAAGTAATACGTTATTCCGCAGTTGAATGCACAATTTGAAGCAGCTGGAAAATTTACAGGTATACGTCCGCGAGATTGCTCTGCTGCGATCGCTCCGACATCCTCATGTATGCCCTCTTACGGGTGTAGCTGAGGATGTGCCTGTCACATCGCCGCTGTCCCTAGTCTTTCCGTACATGGAGCACAGAGGGATTCTTGACTACATCAAGGCTCAAGGCTTCGCATCCGCACGAGCTCATCGCCATGTAAGTCATTGTGCTCGCTCACTACATAGTGCAAAACATCTTCTGACAAGTATCCAGATGTTCGAGGTGGCCTCTGCACTTTCCTATCTTCATGCAGAAAACGTTGCACACGGCGACCTACACGCGGTAGGACGATGTTAGGTGATGACACCTTTCTACATTGACACTCACAAAACATAATGTAGGGCAACATCCTGATTGATGACAAAACAAGTGTACAATTATCGGATTTCGGCCTGGCGAATATCGTTGACTCAACAGTCGCAAGTATGAGCGACACGCGGGCCGGGGCTCTGCGATACATGGCACCAGAGATTGAAGAGGCTGATGGAGCAGGAAGGCAGATTGTCCATACACCGGCTAGCGACGTTCATTCATTTGGTATATTGTGCTGGCAGGTGCTTTTTATGCTTTGCACCCGGCGAGGCCAGCTCGAGCTGATGATTAACGATGACAGATTTACTACTACACTACCAAACCCTTCCATGAATGCCCCACGGACTGGCGTGCGTACAGAAGGATGACAAACGGCGCACGGCCTCCTCGACTGTGCGATACCGTTTCAAAAGGCCATCTGAGCTGCCAAGAAGTACATGGAGTCGCGGAGCCTATTCCAGATGGCCTATGGGACATCATGGTCACGTGCTGGGATCCAACTCCAGAGCGTAGGCCTACTGCGGAGGAGCTGCTTCCTGCATTGCAGAGTTTGCTCTGACCTCGTTGCACTTTGTCCCGGAACTGCTTTGGCAAAAGCTCCAGCTTCCTCTTATATTACTACGTATGGCATTTAGTCTTCATGACCGTTGTATCATTTGGCCTCGTAATCCTAATCTCTGGCGACAGCTGTCTCTCTCTGCGACTTGTAGCTCTAAATCGCCGACTCCGCCCACCACCGATGTGCCCTTTCACGTGGTAAGCATCAAGGGTGTACGGGCTATATACGAATCAACACCCAACCGCAGCCCCAGATACTTCGACATGTAGTGCTCTATAGGCGACAATATACAGCCACCGCACCGTAAAGCCTCGTCGTCAGGAGTCTACTCGGGAAGCGGCTATCGTGTCGTGCAGCGCGTTCTTCCACCGGCCTAGTACAGCACATGCGGGGTATGTGTGGAAGCGATGAGGGAATGTATCTCATTCGGTACGTCCATGCGCCATGCAGAGCTGGTACTCTCTCTTACTCGTCAATAGGTTGCCTCTTCCGCCTCGGCATTGAGTCTTTACACTGCTTAAATGTATGTCTGGCATGTTGGAGTGACCTCAAGCAGTAGGACTTCATATTACTATCTTTCATCACGGGAAGTACACATCCAACGCTCGGTTGCTATCATTGAGTCAGTTTCATGGCCACGTTCTTCCGTGGGTTCGCTGGAGACAAGTTCAGTCCATGAGAAAGGCCGTCTTCAAGGTGCGTTCTGCCAATACGTCTTCATTGATGATCACCAGTTTGACCGTAATGCTCTTTCTCTTGAGCAGACTTGTTATTCGTAAAGCTCTACAAAACGTATCGTCTTCTCACGGTCTTCACTTGAAATGTTAGCTGACGAGGGTGGCGTACGTTGCCCTAGGGGAGGTTATCGAGAAGAGTAAATGCGAGGCGTCACCACGCGGAAACTTACACTCCTTTAGCCGTTCAAGATCACTTCCAAGCGGATTGCATGCCAGTTTCTGCAGGCACGGTGGGCTGAGGACGCTTTGGTTGACTTGGGTTAGTTTCTCAATGGCGAGTGTAACTACACCATTGGACTGCCCTAACTTTGGTAATTTGATACAGAGCTCACCCATTTTCAGATGTGAGCACACAAGTCATGACAGGTTTCTACGTGTTTGCCGCAATCGACGACTGCTGCGACAGACAATGCTCCGGAGAGTGGGCGTTTGATTAGCCATCACGGCTGAGCGGTCGATTACAGCAGAGTACATCAGCAAAACGTACAAGCACTGACGACTGATGAGCGCTGACGAGCACTGAGAGCGCTGACGAACGGTTTGGAACCGAAGTTCGAGCCCTGCTGAAGCCGGACTTTTGCTAAATTTTGTATTTTCTTAGTTCCTCATGTTTCATAAACTACGCTGGATGTCAATGATGATGGTTTACTCACCGAAGCTTTACTGCAAGAGACGGATGCAAGAGAGGTCAAAAACGTCTGAGAGCGCTCAAAACGACTACTGAGACTGGCGGGCGCTGACGGCACTGAAAGGACTGAAGCGCGCTGAGATGGCTTCATCAGTACCTGTCAGTACCGTTCAGCGCCAATGCAACTTTGCTGATGTATGCATAAAATTCGTGGAAGACTGAACCCCATCGTAGGGCTTAACATGTGTGGGCCCAAACTTTCCAAGAACTATTCCCGCGGTTTCTGCGCGTTCACCGAAACAAAGTTTACTTTCTGTACTTGCCGTCAACCCGTGGCAAAACGTTCGAACTTCGAAGCAGCCCCTTCGAAGCGTTCCTGCCAGTACGTAGTACAAGATGTATCCACCACCCACGGATCCTAGGCGGACATTGTGTTTCGATGTGTGGACCTCGGCATTCCATCTTTGTCAAAGCTTACGCAACAAAGTGTTCTGTCGCCTCACGGGAGGCAGTTCGTAGCATTGGAAATGCAGGGGGTGTCCTGGTAGTGTTGCCTGTCGCGGGCGGGCACGCATATGTAGTATTATTTTTCATCTTCCTGCAGTTATTTAGCACAGATACACGGCCTGGTAGCAGCTCCAGAGCCTCTGGACTTCATTCCGATGATCCCGGCGCTTAGCGCCCAAATGCGGCTTGATTCTTCCCATGTTCTTGGACACTTAGCACTCTGGACTCTCTAGCCTTGTCCCTCATCTCAACCTCTTGGTCATTGGGGACAAGGTATGTCCAATACACTGTACATAGTAGCAATGCTAACTTGGTCATTGAGGACAAGTATTAGCACCAGCCTATTCATTCTGTGAGGTCTACTTGGAGTTGGCCCTTGTCACCCTCCTCATACATATTCTATCATCTACTCTCCATCTGCTCCGATCTGTCTGCTCTGGTTGCGTGTCGAGCTCATCTCTGTGACATTACCGTCGCTTTCAGTGAACTTTCTGGCCTAGTAGGCAATGTTGCACGGCCTCTGCAGTTCAGTTCGACTTAGGCTGAGATGGCTTGATCTATACATGGTGCAGGCCGCTAAATCCTGATGGAGTACTGAAACGATGGAGCGGCAATGAACTAGTTTGATGCACGACACTATAGTTCTTATTGTTACGCAAACTATCAATACTCATGAAGCACCGCTTGCGCGGCAGCAACCTTTGCTTGTTCTTAAAGCAACCTTAAGGTGAAGCTGGAAACTAGTAGTAACTTTGGTAACTGTTCACGGCGTAGCATGATGCAATTATAGCAAAGTCCGGGTAAGTTGAGAGTTGCTTTCCACAGTATTTTGCATAGCAAAGAGACCTTGACAAGCAAGGTAATTAGTAAAGTGGAAGTCAAGCTCCTGCTATACGTAGCCTCAGGTATCTTGGATCCTATATAGTTACTACCATGTGATCGTGAGTGCGCTCTGTATTGAGTATATTAGATTTATTATTTCACTGTGCGTGAACACTCCTCCACTCCTTCTTTCCTTTCTAGACACTGCACTGGTTGCGCAAGCGCCTGACGTAATCCTATACAGTAGCTTAGTCAGCCACTTCGCACACCAGCTTGTTGGCTCCATTTCCAGTGCCTCAGTTCTTCTTCAATACATAAGACAGAGGGTGAGGTCACGTCGGCTCTTGATGGACACTGTAGACAGTTCGCTAATGTGCCGTAGCACTCTCATTTTATTTCTGTCTGCTTAAGTTCACAATATAGTTCTTCTCCGCACGCGAGACAGAGAACTGAGCACTTTCATTTTATTTCTGTCTGCTTAGCTGCGAGCCTGGTCCTGACGCATTCAAAAAGAGTACGTGTTAATAGCCACTGCATTGCAGTCTAACTTCATCCATGTGCTTCCTTAGCGTCACGTCAAGGGTCTCTCAATATCATTGTAGTCACCATGAATTATTCATCTTGTGACTGTGACAACACCGTGGCCTTGAGCTGCGCTTCATTAGAGGTGATCTCGGACTCATGTGGCGTGGCGTGAGTAGTTGGATATGGTAACACTGTGCACAGAATAACAGTGGCGAGCTTGGTCGGTGCTTGGTTGGGTAACACCAGAGATACTGCTTTGGCATTGGCTAGCCTAAGTATAACTTGTCCCACTACCAATAACTTATTGCTATAAAGTCAAGTCCGAAGTGTTACTTGATTACTCATACTGCAAGGACCGTATGTGCGTTTAGAGAGTTGCCTCTGATGTCTTTGATATATTTGTTTGTCATTTCATTCATGGTTTTATTTCCACTAACCATACCTGTTTCTCTGCATGCCTTATCTTTGCTAGGCGCACGTGTCTGTCGAGCTTTATAGCCCAAAAGAAACTCCGGAAGCCAGTCGAATCCCCTCACTCTGTATTACTGCCTGCCAGTCCGAGGCATGTCGTGCTCTTGTGGTAAGCCCCTGATGTATGCACCGAGCACCTGTTCGCAAAACCAGGGCCCCACCGTGAGCTACTGGTTTGCTTTTTAGACGTGAAATGTGCTCACAACAAGTAAAACCACCGGCTGACACTGCAATCATCATAGTAGAGGCTGGAGACGGAGGCACTGATGGAAGCCAAAAGCTCCACATACTGCATTAGTATCTACTTAGAGCTTTAAGTTGATGCCTCAGAGTAAGTGTCGTGCTGTAAACTTGTGTAGTGGCTCTGACACTACCTTTCATTGCTAGTTTGCCCAGGCCGCCATCGGATACAGTTTGTGCTCTGAGGGCCTTCACCTTCCCTCTGCTCATGCAATTCAGTAGCTGACCATTTGTGTGGGTGGTTGCATTGCTTCTACACGAGGATATTATCTTTCATTAACTCTTGCACAGCGTTGTCACAATTTGAGCTCTTTGATCATGACGTTGCACAAAATCTCCATGTGTACCTTTAGCCCAATCCACACCATCAGACATATACACCAAGTTGCTCTTTGCATGAGGCCCAAAGGCACAGAATCTACTCAATCTCCTAGTCGATTTTGAGGTATTTATTTTGTTCTTCCTAGTAATTCTCTATCCGAGTATATATATCATTCGAAGGCAACTGAATCTTTCATCCGACAGACAGCTTTGGATAAGACTTCTTTAGCCAAAGCACGTAAGAAAGCCAGGGCTCTTACCGATAGCTTGAGCGCAGAATCCAAGATTCTACTATTGCATATGATACTTGGAAACCTACAGTTTACTTTGGTGAAAGGGAAGAGACAAGAAATCGGGTTCAGTACATATGTGACCATTTATAAAGGCCACAGAGACATACATCAGCTGGCACCAGTTGCTATCAAAATTTTATGCTACGATACAAATGTTTCGCAGACTCAACCAAGGTGAGTGACATATACCATAGCTCAATAATTCACACTGAACTGATGCTCATGTCCTACAAATAGGCACATGCTTGTGATGTTACGTTGCTTTATAGACTATAATATAGCAATATTTGTCTGCTGTTAGGCAACTATGGGAGATGTTAATGGGCAAATACCCTTGACATTGGTACCACTTTACATGTTCAACAAGAATATTGTCGATTTTATCAATGCTCAAGGGTTCAGCAATGATCTGGTAGCAATGGCTGTGAGCAATTCCCTGCCAATGTAGACATTATTTCTTACTGATCATCCACTCAAATCACAGTTACATCAGACAGCCTCTGCGCTTGCGTACTTGTATGCAGAGGATGTAATTTACAATACTCTTTACACGGTAAGTTGATTTGTAAATGTCCTGTTTCCAACATATGTAGCTGATTTTTGGCAACACAGGTAAATGTCCTCATTAACGAGGCCGGGTTCGATTGGCCGACTTCGGGGTATTTGACATGCATGCTGTAATTGTGGAAAGCATCATATCTGGAAAACCCCCTCCCTTCTAATTCATATCTTATGCTTTTTTCTAGTGCTAAGTCACTTATAGTGCCCTTTTTCACTTTTGCCCAAATGCTTCACTGAAACATAGATCATTTAGCTAATCTACCTCTATTAGTCGGCTAACCAGTTTTTGCCTTTTAACAATTTAATCTGCCATTTACTCATAGCTTTTTGTCACCTAATTTACTTTTTATCACTTACTAATGCCTTAGTGCATACTTTTATTAGCTTATTAACTAAGCTTCTTTTCACCTAATTTGTCACTATTTTATGTTTTATCAATAGCTTATGATTATATTCTTACCCACTTGGATGTTATTTGTGCTATATTTATTATATTATTTAGAGCTTATCCAGCATATCTTGCTATTGCTCTTATTTATTACTTAGATCCTTATTATTGTATTGCTTAGAGCTAATTTAGTTCTATTTTGTACTTTTTGGGCTAATTAGCAAACTTACATACTTACTAGAAGCCAACTGCAAGTTGACAACACTTGGGCATGCAGTAAGAGAATGGGAACAAACTATGTTCTTTGTTGTAGTGGTGTAAGTCTAATGATACATGCAAGCACTGTAGAATAATAACATAGCTTCATTGTAGTGGTGTAAGTCTGAGGACTACAATAAAGGGGGACTGTCTTTCAAGACAGAATCTCAAAAAGAAAAGGGCACTTGTAACCTTGCACCAGGGTTATATTTGTACTATTATACTTTTAGAGTTAATGCAACTATTACACTATATTCTAACCCAGTTAGCATATAAATGCATAATGGATTCTTTATTAGCTTATTTCTGGAAATATACAAAGCCTTCAAAATATTCTTAAAAGCACTAATTTTAAAGAGTGACTGCTTTAAAAAGAGCAAAACAGCATACTAAGTGTGTTTCTGAACGCAGGTCGAGGCTTGGTATGAATTTGTAGCCCGTAAAAGAATGCCCATGCGAGACTTAAACTCAGGTTTGCCTGATTATACTCTTGTGCAAAGTTAACAACTGCGCCCGTAGCAGCTTAGGCATAAGTGTATTAGACGGGAATTCATAGTGGCCAGCACTTTGAAGCACCTTCACGCCCTGGCGTCATCTGAGTTGTTCATCTTCCTTTGTCTCCTATCACTAACTAACGTGTTGCCAGTGTTGCGACCCTTTACCGCTGACCCCAGGACCCCAAAAGCACCACACAAAGACTAGAGGAAATGAAGAACAGCTTGAAGAGGACTCGCCTGGAGACCAGATATGTGCCCCACTTGCCACATCTACTACTAATACACTGCACCTTCCATAGCCATGTTTGCACGGCCCGCGGATGGTATTCTTACCACTAGGTCTCACCCATAGACATTGCGCGCGAGCTCCCGCCAGTAGGCAAGCATAACGCAGCAAGCTCAAGACTGGACAATGCAAGAGACTGCTACGCACTACGCCAAGGTCGCGGACAGCGACCTGAGCAGTCACTGTATTAACGCACACATAACACGCCGACACCAGCACACGAGAAGTGATGAAGCATAGCATGCACAAACTAACACAGGTGAATGTGCCACTGACGTTGTTACAATTTCCCTCAGCGCTAGTCTACAGCGCTTAGAATGTAACATCAAGTCACGGGATATGTCACTAAGTTGTCACACAGTGTTATAAGATGCTAGATCAGTTTGCCATGTGCTTGTCACATGAACATCAGGGATATGCCTTATATAGATGTAGGATCCAGGACTCAGATCTGGAACTGTTCTGGACTATGACCTCAGTATGATGTTAGTACGACATCATGGACCTGGTAGTGTACAATAGCTCAATTAGGACATCTAGATAGTGTTGATGTTAGCATGATAGCTAGGTCAGATCTGATAAGGGAGTTAGAGTGGTGGTATGCTCTGAGCCTTAGTCAGACGTCACCTGACTGTATCAGTCAGCATATGGTATTGGAGGTCTTGGATAGTGTCTGGGGTCCCTCTACACATGTATATAAGGAGGCTGGTCTGTGGGTTAAACCTCCAGACTTAACAACATCGTTGATTTATATCCACTCTACTAGCTCTACTCAAGTCCCTCTGCTTTCCCCACTTCTTTCAAGTCATCCCAGCAGGTGAGTATTATAGTTTTATGATAGACGTAAAGGACCGGTGCACACAATGAAAGGCCAGGCAGCAACATACAAGCACAACTCCAACCAATGCAGCTCGCACATGACACCGATGCCGGCACATAAACATGCCAACGTGACGGCACGTGCAGACTGGCACAGGCAAGCGCACCACTTATGCACAAGGGACCAGCACATGGCGAAGGGACCAGAGAAGCAGTGTACACAAGCACGGTGCCAACGGACGCAACATGCAGCACGCTGCGACAATAATGCCAATGCCAGCATGCGAGACGCGGCCAAGCACAGCGCATGACCGGGCACAGGCAAGCGCACCACTAATGCATAAGGGACTGACATACACAGGGGCGACGCCGGAGGAGCGCGCTATTGACACAAAGTCCCAGTGCACAACACGAGGGGCCAGGGAATGACGTACACAAGCACAACGCCGATGGCTGCATGCAAGACGTACAAGAACAGCATGCACAGACTGACACCACCAAGCGCATTGCCAACGCACACTCCAGTACAGTGCACACTAGAATAACACGCGCATATCGGAATGAACAGCGCAGGCGCAACACACACTTACTTGGCCAAGCATGGCACATACAAGCACAGCGCCAGATGTGCTGGCTGGCCTGCATAATGCCGGTGAGTGCGACATGATAAGTGTGACGCTAATAAACACAACTCAGATACTTAACCAATATACACCCACTCACAGGCAGGCAGGGCACGAGCAGGCAGGCATGGCATAGGTGAGTATATCATAGGTGAGCATGGTGCAGGTGAGTACAGCACCTGGTCTGCATGCTTGCCTGCACAGTGCAAGCTAGCGCAGTGCAGGCAAGTGTAGCACTTGAAGCACTGCACAAGTAGTCTGCTCTGTTGGGTAGTTTGCTTTTGTATGTAGATAACTGACCATGCAATATAATATATTAGCTCAAATTAGCAAGGGGAGTTTTTAGATGACTGGCCAAGCAATAGCTATATTGTAGCTTAAGCAATACAAAAGCAACTAGATAGTGCATAGTTAGGAACAAAGTAGGACAGCAAGGAAAAAAATAGCTGAGAAGTAGGACTAATTGCCCTAATATATAGAATAATTAAGACAATTAGCAAAGGACCTCACTAAATTGCCTTATTGGCCTTATGTATCTATTTATCTAATTGTGTTACTTTGATGCTTATGTGCAATAAATTAGTGTTTATCAACAGGCATTGGATAGAAATAGTAGGAGGGGTTTTTTTAGATGCACGCTGATTATTGTAGACACCCTTTGCTACATTGCACCAGAAATCATCGAGGCTGAAGAAGAGCCCGGGTCCTCAGTAATCTGGACTTTTGCCAGTGACATCTACTCCTTTGGCATTCTTTGTTGGCAGGCACGTCGGTCTCTCTCATCTATGCCAGTTTATTGAACAACTATGTCTTTTGTTAGATGCATTACTACAAAGTCAAGCCCTTTTATAAATAGTCCGATTACGCTGTTTATAGGAAGATCCTGAATTGCAGTCGCCTCCTACGTGTCTGCAACACTGTTAAGGCCGGACCCAAAGCATGTCAGCAGATTTACAAAAGCGCTGAGATTTTGGAGGGCATGTGGAACCTTATGCAATGCTGCTGGGATCCTTTCCCGAACAAGCAGCCATCTGCTGAAAGTGTGATAGACATTCTTACTACACTTTCTTAAATAGTACTTCAGCTGTGACCGAGCCAGTGTGACTATGGTCTGGATAGTCTTGTACATCTTCAGTCAACCTTGCTAAGCTTTTGCGTGGCTTGCCATGCACTATCAAATCTGTGCACTGACACTTCGTAAACAGCTACCTTGATCAGTGTGCAATTATGACACAGAATATGGCTGAGTAAGCCAATAAGAATCTGTGCAGTGCCCGCTGTCACGAGGTCAATAATACTGTGGCTTATGCAGCACACGCCGCCCGTTAGTGTGCATTATATAGCTTCGTCAGGTCCATATACGTCACACCTTATCTGCATTGCATTCTGCGGGAATTGGGTGCTACATGCACCACTCTGCCTTCGATATTCGCTACTACTCACGCTTTCCGAGAGAGTATGACTCAGCCAACATCCAATAAGTTTATGAAAAGCTAGTAATAGCACAAGATGCATTGATTGTATAGGATTACACCAAAAGTGACGGATATTTGACCATGACGTGTATCAAACTAAACCGGGCAAACTGGTATGAACCTTTGCCCAAAGAGGACTTAAACAGCAGCTATCTCCTGTTAGCTATCTGACCATAGGCTAACATCTAGATGACAGAGAGACTGGCACATAATTCCTGCACATCTGGTCACTCATTTGGCTTTTCCATCCAGCACCTCTTCATGAGGCTCCAAAGATTGGCTGGGATGAACACATTCCCATGTGATTCTCTGCAAGTGTGACCACCCGACTTCATGGTCTTCACTACGTTGCATTTTCGAGGAGGCTGAGCACTAGCTATAGTGTTGCCAAAGTTCGGTTTGGTTCAGCTCTGGCCCATTTTGTCCAAGCCAGAACCAGAACTAAGTGTTTAGCAGCCAAACCAGAACTGAACTGAACTGAACCAGTATGAACTGGTTCAGTTGGTTCGGTTCAGGTTTTGAACTGGTTTGAACTATTGAATCATGTACATATCAGCTTTACTCTGTCAAATTGGTATAATTGCAATGGTAGATCATAATAGAGTTATATATTGACATCTAAAAGGGTTTGTATAGTGCAAAAGCCTTACATTATGATGTTTTGAAGCTCAGTGTCTGATAGAGGCTGCCAGTTACCATTTATGGCAGCTATTGATGGCATCATGTATATACCAAAACACAAGCAGAGTGACATTTAGTGCTTAGTTTACAAGCACAACAGTGAAAAAACAGTTTAAACATGCTACAGTAAGTAAGTTCATGTACCTTTCTCAATGAATCTCAGTACAAATACACTACATAACATGTACATGGTTCATGGTTCAAACTGGTTCAAACTCAGTTCGAAGCGTGACAGCCATGCTCTAAACCAAGAACTGAACCAAGTTACCTAGAGGCCAAACTAAAACAGAACCAAACTAAACCACATGATTCGGTTCATTAGTTCAGGTTCTAAACTGCTGAACTGAACTGAACTTTGGCAACACTAGCCAGCTACCACCTTTTGATAAGCCTTATGGTCAACCCTGTATTTGTGGAATGGCTTTGTGGTGAAGTAATAAATCTAACATTGTGAAGTGAAGTTAAAGCAATTCTACATAAATAAAATACACCACTTACTTGCCAGCACAGAATTGCAAAGGAGTAGATGTCACTTTGTGGTGTGTGGTGATGAACCAGTGGCTCTCCAAGGTTCGATTCTGCATCAATGGCCTCGAGGACCTCTAGTGCTGCAAAACGGAGAGCGCCAAATCTAGCTAAGCTTGTTGTGGAGACGAGCTTGATGTGTAACCAGAGTGGACGGATTGAAGCAGATGGAGAATAAATGGTAGAATACATACGAGGAGGGCAACAAGGGCCAACTCTAGGTAGACCTCACAGAACGAGTAGGCTGGTGCCAATACTTGTCCCCAATGACCAAGAGGTTGAGATGAGGGACAAGGCAAGAGAGTTCAGAGTGCTAAGTGTCCAAGAACATGGGAAGAATCAAGCCGCATTTGGGCGCTAAGCGCCGGGATCATCGAAATGAAGCCCAGAGGCTCTGGGGCTGCTACTGGATGACTTTCCGTAAGGTTTTACAGACGGCTGTAATTTCCTGATTACCGTAGATACCAAGATAGGAAGGTGGATTGGGCTCGAGCAAGCGTCGTAAATTGCTGAGACCGCAACAAATTGATGAAAATTTATGCTCCGACAGCAATGCCGCACATGCCACCCTATCTTGTTTCACCAGCATGTGCGTTCATCAGCGGGTGTGTCCATTTGAGGCATGGTTGCGCCCTCGGTCCGAACCACCGTTGCTTTGAAACGTCTGTAAACACATGGTTTTTCACGAAGGGGGCCCCCTCTGTAAATGCCGCAGACATGCCAAGGGCGCTTGTCCGAATATGGTATGCTCCACCCCTAATGCGGTAGGGCTTGGATCCCAACGCCCTGCTAGCTACGCCAATGGTCGTACAGATAGCGTGTAACAGCAGGAAGTAGAGAGATGAATCTGAGTCACTGCCTCAGGCTGTTTGCGCTTTTGCAGCATAAACTGGTGCAATTTGGCTGAGTAAAGCATGCCAGGAGTCAGCAAGGATGAGCTTCACCGGTGCGATATGCCCGACTCGGGGGCTCTGCAGGAAGAATAAAAGGCTGCGTAGAGCATCCAAGAGCAATAGCACACACTCCACATTCGTTTCACCTCACTTTTCCCACTGCTCTATCCCCTCTGATTATTTGAAGTCTTCCATCACCCACAAGATGTCGTTGAACTCCAGATCCCTTTCAATACCAACGGACCTGCTGGCGGGGCTCCTGGAGAGCCACGCGCAGACCCAGCTCTGCATAACCAGGAAGATACACGCACGGTGAGCATTATTACACTGAAATGTATTCCTTCCTATCCGTCGTGCTAATACATACTTTGCAAGGTGCAGGCGCCGCGCTCTGGCTACCTGCGCCCGCGTCCTACCTATCGAGGTCCTCCAGGGCAGAGCGGCTGAAGCAGCCCAGCCGTTGGATCTCCATATGTGGATGAATTCCGTCAGTGGCGTTGGCGCCCGTCAGCGCCAGGGATGCCGCAATACTACGTCGGAGAGGACATTCCCACGCACCTATACCCTGAGAACTTTTCTCATATTCCCGCCGCCTATCGTCCACGATATCCACCACCTTTTCCATCCGTCGACTCCTTCGACGCACAGCAAGCCGCACAGCCTGTCCTCTAGCTTCCTCTGCACTCACGCCAACGTCGATTCACCCGACTGCTGTGCCCGGCCCAAGTCGAGCCTCAGACCAGCGCTATAGCCAGCGACAACGGCGCCGACAACATCGACCTGTTCGATGGTATTCCCTCAGCCCTTAGCGACACCGATCCGGGAGCTCGCGGATAGTGCCTTGCTGGCACATTTGGCGTACAAAGGACAAGGTAAATATGAGCTCAATTCACTCGGAGTGACGCATTTTGCTCACCTTGCTTATGTTCTACAGGGGAAAGGTGTTGAGCGTCATCGTCCCGGTGATGAGGAGCACACGGCTGCTGTCAAGGTCGAGAAGGTGCGCTCACATGTCTGCATTTAATTCGAAAGGCTGCTTACTTTGCTTGTACAGGGCAAAGGTGTTGATCAGCGACCGCGCTAGCCTGCAACATCCGGTTCTGCAGCTTCAAAGTCAAGAGGAAGAGCGCCGGCTAATGGCTCTACCCAGGCGAAGGGCGAAAACGAGCACGCTCACCTGACGTGCCTTCGGCCAATGTCCCTGCTGCTCCTGTCAAGCATGGTCGACAGCCTGGTGCTTCTGGGTACACCACGGCAGACCTCCATCAGTTTGTTACGCTGATGAAGAAACACCTACCGATTGGCCCCTGACGAGTGGGCCATGGTGTGCCGTTTGTTCAACGCTTGGGCTGCACGAAACGGCCGCCCTGAGCGTAGCAAAAGGCAATCCGATCGAAATGGGATTCAGTAAGTCAGCTTCACTACTGTAACAAAACCATGTCACTGATTTTTGGCTATGTAGATGGTTCGCACTCCCAAGCCGACAGAGCGCAACTGTGCCTCTGTTTGTCGAGTCGGCCTGGGAGATTGATGAGGCAATCAACGACAGAGCGAACACTCGCACCCTCGACGATTCTGCCATCGACGGTGATGGGGACATACATGCGCATGACGATCCTGCTATCGAGATCTCAAGCGATGGGTCCAGTGAGGACGAAGACGCCATACCGCAGATCAAGAAGACCAAGACGCGAACACAGCCGTCTAACACGCCCCATACCACTACCTCCACCACACTCGTTGCAACGAAGCACTCTCGCCCCGGCCGCTACACAGAGCCTTGCCGACACCATCACTTCGCCTTCGACCCCCGCGCACAGGCTGCACGAGAAGAAGCACGACATGCTCAGCGGCAAGAGGCGTCGATGCTCGAGCTCCTATCAGCTCAGCTACGTGAAGCCAATGCTCGTACAACGACGCTTCAAGACCGGCTTAGCACCGAGACTCGCGAGGCCGATCGCTGGCAGAGCAGGAGCTGCGTTTCCAGCAGCTGCTTGGAAGCCGTCACCTCGAGACCCCATTGCCTAGGCGCTGCCACTCACTCTCGATCTGTCAGCCATCGCCATGCTCTCTCCTGGTCCGATGAAGAGGAAGAGGACTATGTCACCCCGCCGATCTCGCCGTCGTCCTCCCACTCCCCCTCCTGTTGCTGGACCTAGTACGGCGTAGGCATCTGCCTGCCACACAGGGCTATAGCAACCATGAGTTTGCGATGTCACCTACTGAACGGCTCTGGCTCGGGCGCGAGATGCAGCGCCCTAGTCTTCAAGCACGTCAGCCGACCGCCAGCACCATCTCGACCAACTTCAGTCTGCCGTCTGCGCCTTTGTTCTCTGCGCCTGGCCCTTCAAGATCCGGAGCCGCTTCAGAATGGTCACCCTTCGACTTCCCTCCCTCGCGCCTTCCTGCTTCTCCCGGCCAACACCGGCCTCTTCTCCCCGTATCCGTACCCCTTCGCCTGCACCCATCAATGGCCTCGACAGGCTTGCCTTGACCGCGTCCGGTGTTGAGCCGCGCATAGGGCCAGCAGCATCCGAAGATCTTACCTATAGTTTCACTGGCAGCATCACTCCGGCCAGCTCCGCGAATGCTCAAATCTCGCTCGACATCTCTACGAGCGGCGGTCGCCGGGTTCCCTCATCCGAAAGGAAGGAGTAGGTTTCTATTGATGTAATATACCCCTATTATACCCTTGGACTCACGGACTGCTATCCTCATATATCTGACCCTTGTTTGTTGCATTTATGACATCTCCTCTCTTGCTACAACCTATATACCCCATGTATGCTCACTTTAATTACAAATAATTCCATTTTCTTGTAAATAATTCTCTAAGCATCGAAGTAAAAGCGGGCAATGCGATCTCCACGTCGGATTTCAGGAACAACATTCTCTCGAAGCCATCCCATAGGGCCTCATCCTCTGATGTTCTCCAAATGGGCTCATAGACATTTCGAATCTGATTGATACCAACACGAAGCGCACAAACATTATTGAGATGTACACAGATCTCTAGGAGGTCCGCCCGTCCGATATCATCATTGGCATCCAGAGGCACCCGCAGCCTACCAAAGGAACCTTGAAGAGTGCGCATGCCCCATTCTGCTGATTGTCGATAGGAAATCAGTTCATTGTTGAAGGCAAGTAGCTGCTGGCGCTCGGCATGGTCGACTGGGAGTGCCGTATTGACCTTCATAGGTGCGCGGATTTTGGTAGCAGACCCGATGCTGCCGCGTGGGAACGCAGTGTCGGTAACGAGTAATACCCTCTGGCGTGTCCTGATCGAGTTTCTGGTATATCGGGCGTGCAATGTGCGAGTCATGCCAACTGCCTGGTGCATTGGTGTGGGCAATGATGACTGTGCCTTGCATAGACTGCTTCAGTATAGATTTGTGCTTGGGAGACATGACTCACCTCTGGGCGAAAATGCAAAGACACAACTACACACATGTGAGTGTAGCCAGCCATTGTATGTTGCGTTCTCGATGGTAGGATCCGATGACGTTGCGACTGGGAGGTTGAGACCATCCATGCTGCCAATAGCACCGTTTAGCAATGGGTGTCGAGCCTACATCACCGTTGTGTGTTAGCATGGCCTTGGCAGCTTGTAGTAGTGTACGTACCATGATAAGCCTGCTATAATTATCGAACTCATTCCTTCCAACCCCGTGATCCTGAGGGTACCGAATTGCACCCTCAGGGATGTGTCGCAAAGTCTGCAGTACAAAGGGTTCGGGCGAACTGGAGATACTGGCTGATCGTAGCAGGAATGAGAGCGAAAACCTCAGCTAGGGTAGTTTCTGTTATAGTGGAGTTGACGTAGTGCAAGTATAGTCCCAATGCACCGGCTGCATCTAAGGACCGCGCTCCAAGTCTAGGTCGGCCGTAGGTGTTGGTATCAGTCCGAGGAATGGCGGTCGTGTCCCAGACAAGGGCGAAACCGGCCTCTAGTAGGTAATCGAATGTTGCAGTGTCAACACCCATTGTCGTAATGAACGCGCGGTCGCTTCGGCTGGCCCATAGGGCCTGCCAAGGGGTGTCCGACCGTGGGTTTGGCAATAACTCGGGACGGGTCAAGTAAAGGCGGCGGCAGCGCGTTGCGCAGGATACGAGCTTGTTCAGCACCCAGGACCAGACAAAGTGAGAGAAATGCGAGGCGGCGTTGTTCTTCGTCTCGGCTTCATCTATTTCGTCGTCTTCGAAGCGACGTCGGACATGCTAGCTGAAGACGCTGACAGCGAAAGGCTAAGTGTTGGCGCCGCGAGCGGCACGGTTGAATTTCGGCAGTCTGTGATTGCCAAATAAGGTAGGTCTCCGCTGAGAACAATAAAATCACCGCATTCTCGAGGACCAGGGTCCTTGCACTTAGAGGCAAGGTACAGCACAAGATTTGTGATTTTTCTCTTTCTTTTCCTTTTTTTTTTCCCCTTGAGAGCGGGCCATCCTCAACCAAACACCTTCCAAAACGGTGCATCGCCTGTAAATACCGGCTCTGACCGCCAGCTATCACGCCCGAAACTCGTATATGTGCTATGAGTTCACACAGATAAGGCTTTACCGTCATCTCACACTTGAACAAAGCCATTTGCAAGGTCAAACGACCGAGTAACGCAGTGAAATCCCTCTCAATTGTGTGTCTTCTAATTTACAGCTTGGCTTACGGTTTTCAGCAGTGATTCTAAACGCCTTTCGAGCTCCCGCCCCCAAACAAATCAGGAATTTAGAACCGCCGTGAAATCCTTACGGAAGGTCATCCACTAGGCTGTGTATCTGTGCTAAACAAATGCGAGAAAATGAAAAATAATGCTACATATGCATTTTCGTCTGTGACAAAGCTCATGCTTATGATCAATGAGTCAACATAATTAGCAATGCCAAAGTCTGCAATGCAGACTGACTGATCCCTGTCAATTAGAATGTTTCCCTATTATTGATGAAATGAGTCAGCAAGCGTGGGATTTGTAGCTGAAATGATGTACAGCATGCAAATTGCCATGAGCAATATTCTTTTCATAGAGGTAGCGAAGTGCAGACATAATCTCTCAGAGCTGTAATAATAGATAATCTCAGTATTGTAAAGTATCAAATATCAACAGCTGCCCACATGCTGATGCGCTTATTCTTATGTGAACTCCTCAGCTTTAATGAAGGACAGCATGTCTTTGTTCTCCATATAGAGAGATACGAGGCACATATCGGCAGGGTTGCTGGGGCTAAGCCCAGCAGCAACGCTAAATATGGGACAGATGTTATAATGCTGCAGCTGACAAAGTAACATGATTTCTCGCAAATGGAGCTGCAGAGACCACATATGAGAAATTGTTGTGAGACAGACATACTATATTGCATGCATACCCTAGCTTTGGATGATCTGTCTGCCGGAGGGATGCGGAAGTGCTTAATCGCCAGTACTATTTGCTCAATTCTCCCCTTGTACATGTCAGCAAAGGCTTCGTATCCAATATGGTCTTGCCAACTCTGCTCAGTGAAGGTGAACTCTACGCCATTTATATACAGGCAGGAAGCAACAATGTTCTTGTTACAGGTCAGCTGCATGGAAAGGCAATCAATGGCGGCTTTGTAGTCAGCCTGATGACCTGTGTCTAGGTCTAGCGTGTTCAAGTATCCTTCAAATCCCTGATCGCATATTGCACATTCAGCACATAGTTGATCATAACCCTCAATGAGAACTTGCTTACCAATGTGTCATTTAAAAGGTTGTGCAAAAAGTCCTACAACAGCTGAGCTTCTTCTGAATGTATGTTCAGGAGCTGCTACTTTAGAGCTCTGATGATCATCTGAAGGAGGTTCGTAATAGTGGAAAGAGGTTTCAAGATAATTGCAGAAGGGGGTGCGTAGAGTTTTGCTCAGGCTGACAGAACGTGATGAGGCGTCAGCCGACTAGTTGTGAGTTAAGTTGCCATCTTGGGCCTCATGTTTCTAATGATTGAAGTGCAGAGATAATTAGAAAAACATGTAATGAGAATTGGTAGGATTGAAAATTGTGTTACTAACATCTGCAACACTGCCTTACTTAGAGAGCAAGACAGCTTTATCCTTGTCCATCGGCTGTTAGTCAACAAATAACTCTAGAAGAGTCATCAGGTCTTGCTTTTACAGAAGAAGGCTTCGATTTGCAGAGCAGAAGAAGGGTGGTTTGCAGGGGTTTTGAAATTATGAAGTGGCAGATAGAGGTCAAATTTATAGGAAAACATCATGAGCGCGAGGAGTACAGCTTTGCGAACGTACGTAGCTTATCAGAAATATCCTGCTGATCACAGCGAAGGTGCAAAATAGCTGTGTGCATTGGTCAAGCGTCGACAGACGACCTGGAGGAATGCATGAGGATGCCACCCAACAACCCAGAACTGTTGGTGTACTGCCTAAGGGAAACTTCTATTGAACCCTTAAGACCCTTGCTGGATGGGAGAAGGGTTTGTTCATTGGTTGTCATATAGGGCACGTGGGAAGACATGAGTTGTACCCATGAGTGCGATAGGCTACTGAGTTTGCTTTATTGAGGTATACAAACCCATCTGAATGTGTTCCTACACCCTAGACAGAACCATGTCCATATCTGTCAGAAATCTTTGCAAGCATCTAAGAATGCCAAAGAGGGTAGTTTCTCTGCAAAGTAAGGTTTGTTTGGAATGAGAGAGACATGATCCTCCAGACTCACCACCGGGTATGTCACACACCACATCATCTTATGTATTATACTGCTCTAAGTAAGGTTTAGATTTTCATGTGTTACATATGTGTTGTTTCACTATATACTCACCTGGTAGATACTCTACAGGATCTCGACGCTAGCTCGAGCAATGAACTGTAAACATCGCACATGGATGGCAGCTCAAGCTCAGCTTGAAGTTTTGAAATCTGGCTGGGGTGCAGCGGGCTTTGGAAAAATTTGCAGCTGACTTGTATGAAGGTCTTTGTCAGACAAAATAGTGGGACTGGGTGTCCTTGTGCTGGAACTCGGACTAGGCGTGTGAAATAGGCTTCATTAAGGTAAATAACAGTAAATTTGCCTTATTTATTCTAAATCTCAAACTCGTGTGTATATCTCAACCTCATTCTCATACTCGTAGCTAGTGATTGGCAAGGGTAAACCCTTACCTTTACCCTTCAAAATCCTTACCCTCATAAAGGGTAAGGGTCAGGGTTACCCTTCAAACCCTTGCCAAAATGGGCAAAAAATGGTGCTTTGAGTGCTCTTTTCATTCACTTATAATGTCAGCCTTCTATTTGAGTAGCTTGCATTAATATTGAAAGCACTCACAACACTTGCAGCCCTATCCAGCAATATGTCTGGCATTTGCATGCAGACCCCTAGCAGATAAAGGTTAACTTTCTCCAACCCTTACCTTTACCCTCTATACCCTTACCCTTAACCCTTGGAGGGTTTGCAAACCCCTGCCTATCACTACTCGTAGCCCTTCAATTCTCTTTTGTAAGGCTAGGTCACCTAAATATATGCTAATGTAGGTCTTTATACTGTGATTAGTACTCTTTTGTCTTCACGGGCGTTATCCTTTGTTGATGGCTCCATCACGTGACAAGCGGCTGCTAAAACAGGTGAAGCAGCAACATCGAGAAAAACCCCAAAATTTCCCATAACCTTGTACAGCGTCTGAAATGCATGCAAGTGTCTCCTGAGTGGTAGAATCGTCTTGTAATCAGTAAAATTGACAGAAGGCGTCCAATCTCCATAGTCGCCCGGGATTGTTTGTATGACACTTGTAATACTCTTGTAATCAGCATCAAAGTGAGTTAGGAGCTGGTTCCAAGTTGACAGACCATCCCACCGCTTGTGGCCCGAGCAATTCTTGCCAGCTTCTGGATTATTCTCAGCTCTGCGCGCTATATCATTCTGAATTTCTTATATTGCTTCACGTCTTTTTCTCTTGTCGAGTTTTTGCACAATAACACTGGTTAATTATTTAACTAATCCTTTATGCGTAAATACATCTCAGGCGTCATGCATCGTAAAACTACCCTTGGCATAAGCTGGCTACCAGTTCGCACGCCTGCCGAGACCCTGAGTGGGATTTGTAAGCTGAGACAAGGGACAAGGCATCTGAGCTCACCTTGTGAAATGCCAAGGTGCCCTGACTGTACTCACATTGTCAACAGCCATCCTTGAAAGCTCTCCCTTTGCTCTCCTTATGCTCCTGTCCTAACCAGCATTCATCTGTTAGTAGCTAGCCAGGGATGAGACACAAATATGTACCTAGCTTGGTCGTCTGTGTAGCAGCGCAAGGACGGGAGCGGAATCTAAGGTGTGTGTAGAATATCAGTACTGACATTTGGAGTCGGCGCACAGTCAGAACTTACGAGTGGGTGAGCAGAATCGCAGAGTTGCGCGTGCCTTATATGAGTCAGCACAACCACAATGCGCTGACTGCGCACTGACCTGGGATCTGAGACATCGTTATCGAGTTTGTAATACCCCACCCTGAAGCATTACCCTGTGTGACAGCCGCACCCTGCACGCTGCAGGGACACCGGCATAACAAGCTCTGGTCATACTCCGAGGTCCATGTTGTATGCCGTCCGGGTTGAGATTCAAATCACGGCGCTTCAACAGTGGTGCAAGCCCTCATAAGGATTCCCGTATTCTAGTGCTGGTACACGCAGAGGTGGGCGAGGTTGGGGGATAGTCACTGTCTATACTAAAGATTAAAGGCGTGTTGTTAAACAATATTGCTGGAAGCCACGTACTCAGTTTCCAGATCAGAGTACTTTTTTGTAGTGCCTCCTGTTAGGGTTTGCAGACAGACTGTAACTTACTAGACGTAAGTTGACTCGGACAGCATTCAGGCTCAAGGGCTGAGGTACTCACCAGAGTTTCTATCAGCCACCGGGCGCCGGACGTGAGAAATGATAAAGATAGGTGCTGAAAGAGTTCCAGCCTCTCATAAGAAAGAGGCAAGCAGGTTGCAACTCACCACAACTCTTTCAGCAATGTTGCAAGTAGTACAATCGGTCCAAGGAGCAGAATCTGTGCAAGCGTCTTACGGGCTGATCAGAAGCCTCCAGTGATTGGCAAGGGTAAACCCTTCATACTTAAAGGCTAACCCTTACCTTTACCCTCCAAAACCCTTACCCTCATAAAGGGTAAGAGTCAGGGGTTACCCTTCAAACCCTTGCCAAAACGGGCAAAAATGGTGCTTTGAGTGCTCTTTTCATTCACTTATAATGTCAGCCTTCTATTTGAGTAGCTTGCATTGATATTGAAAGCACTCACAACACTTGCAGCCCTATCCAGCAATATGTCTGGCATTTGCATGCAGACCCCTAGCAGACAAGGGTTAACTTTCTCCAACCCTTACCCTTACCCTCTGTACCCTTACCCTTAACCCTTGGAGGGTTTGCAAACCCCTGCCTATCACTAGAAGCCTCTCCGAATACAGAAATTGAGCGTCAAACCTGCAAATTAGCGTAATCGGTAAGAGCCGCCAGGATTCCCTTCGATGAAGCAATGGAAGGCCCTCAGATAGGTTGCAGACAGAAAGCATTATGAGAGCGTTTGTCTGAGGACACACTCAAAGTATATGAGAGTGTTAGCCAGCTAGATGTTCTAATTCAGCAACTTCCAGTTCCAGCGGCATTTCCTGAGTGCGAGTTCGAGATTCTGTATACGCCGACGAGTTTCCAGCTAGACGCTGGTGAGTTTGCTGCCTCCCACCAGTTTGAGTCGATATTGTCTTCATTAGGGCTCATTGAGGCTAATCATCTTTTTGATTGCCCAGTCTACCCAAGAACTCTCAGTACAAGCATTTTGACCATCACTGTCCCTCAAAGACTTCAGCTCCAGTTCATTGGAGTACTAAGCAGAGCGCCTTGCTTAACAGTGGCCAATGGCATGCTGCACATTAAAAATCCAGCCTGAGCCAGTAGGATCATCACTGACCAGTGACTGATGACCAGCTGACTGAGCCACGAATTCTGTGTGCCCAAGAAGACATTACAAAAATTGTATAATAGGATGCATGGTTTTGAACCACAGTGGAAGTACTGTTATTGAATTACAGCAATAAGCCGACCTTATGAACGAGTACAGTAGCACTTGGCCTGGCCGACGGTGCTGTGGCCCAACAGCTTTCCATGATAGTCCACAGGTCCTCGCCAATAATCACAGTACCATGCAACTTCTCACACGCTCTATCGCCTGCTTGGATGGCATTGCAGTTTCTGGGGGCCGGTATCCGGAAGAGACTTTGGGATACACAATGTGATCATGTGTATATTCGTGAAACGGTTTCACTTTGTGGTAGTGTATCTGAGTCCGACAAATTAAATGGAGCCTCCGGCTTTCACGGACCAAAATAACCCACCTGCCAACATAGAATACCAAAGGAGTATACGTCACTTTGGGCTGTGTGCGGCACACATGGCGGATCTCCGGGGCTCGTACTCGCATTCGCGGCCTGAAGAACTTCTGGCGCTGTGAAGCGCTGCGCGCCAGTGGTGGCGAGACTTGTACTCAGGACTGTGGAGTCAATGTAGTTGGTGATGCCAAAATCAGCGATTCGGACGGACATGTCTTTGTGTATCAATATGTTGCCCTATATTGTGAGCATGCAAGGTCAATGGCAGAATCCTAGCACACACAACATGTTCGCACTTACGGCATGTAGATCACCATGTGCGATATTGTTGTCGTGCAAGTAACTAAGCGCAGACGCGATCTGAGAAATCTTGGAAAGATTGGCGCGATATATTCGTGAAAGGACTTAGGGACTTACATGTTGGTGAGCTTGCTTGTGAGAGAACCCCACTGCTTTGATGCACGAGAGGATATCCTTATGGGCCATGTATGGTGATACCAGGCATACCAATGGCCCAGGAACCAGGTCTTTCCCAACACCCAGTACCTCGCATATATTGGAATGCCGAAGAGACTGAAGTAAGGTGATTTCCCTCGAGTATAGCTGGCGATTCAACATATGAGAAACCTGACTACAAGTATTCATATGTGAAATACATACCCCGGCTATTGACGTTTCCTGGCCTTCGAAGGAGCGAAAGACCTTAATAGCAACCACTGTCTGGTTGACAGTCCCTTTGTACACGTCCGCATATGCCCCGAAGCCAATCTGGTCTCTCCATCCCTCACGATTCAGGTCAAATTGTACGCCGGTAATGTACAGCGACGAGGGAAACACTCCTGTTTTCCGAGTGAGACGAACGCGGAGGCGCTCCATGGCGCGTCGATAGTCTTGTTGGCGACTCTGAGCCGAAGGAATACTACGGATAATATTTTCTGAGGCCTGTAGAATGCTTGTGACTAATGCACACTAGCGTCAATGCAAAAGACATACCTCCATGTCGTGAATGTAGTCCTGCAGCGCCTGCGCCTCTCCGCGAGGGAGCTGGAGTATAGCACTCTTGTGCTTCGTGTGTGTCTCGGTGACATGTTCCGAGAACGCAGGAGAGCTAATGAGATAGTTTTGAAGAAGTAAACGCTGCCGGTCATCCAGTATGCTCGGTAGGGTATCAATGACGAGCGGGGGCACGACGTGATGGGGCTTCCTTTCGTCGCAAAAATATGGAAAAACCATGCCACCGTTGCCAGATCGGCATGGAGCTTCGTTAACGATGCTCAAAACGAGCCATAGCGTTATTAGGTCGGTGTGCTGTCAGTGAATTGTCCTAATGATATGTGAAAATGTCAGTGCGTGCGAGCGACGATGACAGTACGTTGGGATAGCTCACTTGGAGTGAGCGGAGGGCCCTATTTAGTGAAGACAGCGTTCATATAAGCACACATGCGCTGGACAGGTACCTTCAGCGGGTTAGACGGGAAGTACAACCACTTTGACACGCACCAAGAAGAATACCTGATCGGCCACAACCCAGTAGCGGCCAGTTCTCTGCGGCTGCGTAGTGCGGCTGAGGCGAGGGCTTGCGTGATTTTGGTGTTGTGCTCTAATCGTGCCTCATTATGAGGCTGGGTTCGCAGCCTTTGGAGAGAGCGTGAGCACGAGACTTTCCTTATGAAGCAACGGTACGTGCGATCCGGAAGAAGAACCTTAAGAGGCATGTGTTTACAAAAAGGCCCGTGTGGCAACCCCTTAGAGTAAAAGAGTGTCCAGATGTTTGCATCTGTGGTAGTCGGGACCTTTCGCCAGCATTCAGCACGAAACCGTACGTTTGTGAAGTGCCTTCTGCACCATTTGATACGGCTTGCACGCGCATAAGGCAAGAGGCAGCAGGGCTGCTCGTTGCTCTACAGAACTCAATCAGCGCGTGAAGACGGGCAATAACTCCATCGGACGTACGGAGGCATCCTTTCCATCCTCATGCATCGCCATGAGCCCTGGTAAGCATGGCCCGTGTGCATCATACCACGATGTTCGCGGAGCGACGGAGAAGACGAGTACAACTTCGCTTGAGTAGCAATCATCATGCGACAGTAGATTCAGGTAGATGTTCCAAGGGTCCTAATTGCCAGAACAAAGCCAGTCTTGCTCCTGTATAGCCGCTCAGATACTACAGGCTCTAATCTCGCGGAACACGCACCTACCACTGGGTATGAGATGCGTGCGTTGACCAGCAGTCTGCCAAACGGTAACAGCTGTACCTTCCGGACATGCAGCCACTGGGCCTGTAGTAAGACAACGAAGATGCCATATTTTCAAGTGAACGTTTGATAGATACAAAAGTGCGTCTCACCAGATGAATAGATCTGACATGAGGCCCATGTGGGGCTTGTCTCGCGGTTCGCTGAGCAGTGACCAAGGGCGTGGGCGTTACTTGCCTTGAAGTCCAATGTTGCGCGCACATGCATTCTCATCCCATAAAAATGGCTGCAGAACTGTTGTCAAGGCCACGAAGGGATGCGGACGCATAATAGGCGTAATGGGTCTTCAGGTGAATCGTGAATCATGAATTTACCTCCATCGCGCGTCTTTTGCTGTGTTTACGTAATACACCTCCGCCCTTCCCGCCTGTTGCCCTTCTTGGAAATCGTCGGTCCTGGCCTTACAGTTCACGTTACGTGGTTTTTGTATGTACACGGATTACATCGACACTGCCATCCAAGCTGTTAGATAGCCCAATAACGAGACTAATGCAGCCACAATTGCCCCACAGCAGTTGAATGATGGGATTTCAATATGAATCTGTAGTAAGCTTGGATCAAATGTCGCCGGTCTCTACATTGCCGCAACCTCGTGAATTAGAGTCTCGTGTGCGGGAGATCTCGCTACAATGTCGCAACGGAACTGCTTGGGATGACTAGCCGCCAAGATATTAGCATGGTTCGTGATATGTCACTTGCAGCTGACTTCACTCACCAAACGAACTCATACTTGCAGTCCATGTCAGGAGCGATTGGGTTGCCGTGCACATCCTTGGCCTTATTGATGTTGAGAGCCGCAAGAACGGATGCCACCGCAATCCACATCGACTCGTACGCCATAAATTGACCGGGGCATATACGCCGTCCGAAGCCGAAGATGATGTCGAGGGGTTGCGCACGGTCGGATCGACAACGAATTCACCTGCACTCGTGTGCTTGAGATAGCGCTCTGGGTTGAACTGTTCAGGGTTCGGGTAAACCTCAGGGTCATTGCACATAGCCCTATATCTTGTCGTCAGATCTGCTCCAGGATTTGGATGGTGAACACTTACCATAAGTTAGCCATAACGATAGAGCCCTTGGGCAGATAGTATCCTTTGTATTCATCATCACATGTTAACCGATGCGGGACATCTATGATGGCAGTACGTTGAGAATGGTGTAGCTCCCGCCACATATCTGTCGGCACTTACTCATTTGAACGACCGGGTTCCATCGTACAAGCTCCTTTACCATGGCGTGGACGTAGGGCAGACGGTCGTAGTCCGAGAAATCTGGCAGTCGACTTTTGCAAACGCGATCTATAGACTCTTGTGCTTTCCGCTGAACGTCCGGGTGCATTACCATGGCCAGAACAAAGAAGGTCAGAGAGGCGAGAGTCTGTATGTGGGAAGTTAGCTGTGCAACAGTACGACGCGAGCTGATCGTACGGTATCTGAGCCGCCTATCACACGACGTCAGGGCCATATCCTTGCTCGAAAAGGGAAATAAAACGCACCCAGGTACATTGATGCTAAAGCAGACTTGGCAATCTTCTCCGCGTACGCGGAATCCTTTGCTTCGTGAATGAATCCATCGATCATGGAAGTAGCAGCGCATTCAACAGCCGTAGATCTCGTATCCTTTCGGCAACATCAGTATCTGATCGCAGCATCATCAAAGGCTTCACTTACCATACGTCGCTTGGCAAAGTCGAATGGCCTGTTTAAGGAGGCCAAGGTATATTGCGACCAGATGCGGGCTTGGTTCTGAAATGCCGCACCAGGGAACCATTCCGGTACATACTTCACTACGGGCTTTGTCAGCGAAAGGGCATGAACCGACTGGTGGTATGTGCTCACGGATGGGGAAGATGTCGACCATGTACGAACCCGGAATGACCGTGGATTTGATACAGTCGCCCGCTTTTTCGGCAGTCGCGATCCAGGGTCGTTTTCCTCTAGAACCTCAATCCCGTATGCAATATAGATTATCTGCGCATTGGTGACCCTGTGTTGCGCGTCACTCACTGCATTCATGTACAGCAACCAAGAAACTCACGTCTGAATGTGCTTCTCGTATCTTTCTGGGCTATCGAGGAGTAGCCTCAAGAGCCAGCGGCTTTCCTTTAGTTGGAGAGGCTGGTACTTCTTCATAGCTTGGGAGTTCAGCTCACGCTGAAAAGCTTTGCGTCCGTCACGCCACTCCTGGCCGTAATGCCAAAGGCCGAAGCTCCAGTCGAGTTTGCATCTTCAAACTGAGTCAATTACAGGTAAGGTTCACAGAGACGGACAGTAGGGCTTACAGCTCTTGGAGCATAACCATTCCCATGGCGGGCCTGGAAGCAGAAGGATGAGCGCATTGGTTCCAAGCGTAGAGTCTCGCGAGCATATTCACCTGTCAGAGTAGATACTAGATTTCTTGTCGAGTAAGTCCTTCGCCGTCTCGTAGGAATTCAGGATTATCATATCGTTGCCAAATATCTTGAAATGAAGAACGTCAGATCCTGATGAATAGTCTATCAGTATTCTTTGCGGAGGCAGAAGCAGGGGAACACACCGTATATTTCGCTCCACTGACGATAGACCCTTGCTACAGGTTCGTCCGGCATCTTCAAGTTACCAATAACCGGCCAGCCTTGTGGACCTGGAGGATATGGGAGGCCATGTCGACTCGCAATACGAGTAGCGAGTAGGAAAACAGCAAGCAGCGTGGCTAACAACAGCGCCAGCTCGATGAATCCCAAAGATGAGAAATACATCGTGCTTGCTGCAGTACAGTACGATAAGAAGGTGCGCTGTTTTCAGAGCGGGTTGGACGGTGGGCTGATCGCGACAACCGAAACCCAGCACACCTTCGGTATTTAACGTCGATTTCGCTTGTAGGATTGATTCGACCTGAGACATCTGGGTATTCGGCTAGGTAGGAACCCTTCCCGGGGAGACCAAATGTCGATAGACATAACGGGCCGACGTCGCAGAGAAGGGCAAAGCGCGCATGGGCGTTGAACGAGGCGTGCATCTGTGATGGAGGATGTTAGCCGGAGCACTGCTTCGACGCGGGCCTAGGAGATCACTCACGCGAGAGAGCGTCACGCTGCCCGTGCATGGAGCGTAACAATGCAGCCTCTGATAGGATCATTGCGCATAGCTAGTGCTGACAACGTTAGGACATGGCTTGTGGACATTCAAGCCGTTTTTACGCACTCGCAATAGGTCGGTGAGAAGTATGTCCGAGCTAGTTGAGGTACCCGCCCATTTCAGGTTCGCCTTTAGGCGATCATATACAAGCGGGATTCGCGTCGTCCCTAAAGTATGCCTGCCGAGATACGGGGGATTATTCGCTACTGGCCTGCGTTCGGTCGTGTCCTCGCGTGCATGGCAAGGCAAACATCGAGCTACTTACTGTGGCAGCGTGCAGCGACGTTTTAATTAATTGGGGGCAAACAGTGTCTAGCGATGGTCAGTTACTACGTAGGCTCTTTGTGGGTATCAAGGAAAAAAACGTACATATCTGTATCATAACTCACCATGACATAGCCATGTTCGTGTTTCTCTGAAGAGATTCCACGTCGCGATCAATCCGCGCAGGGGATGTGCGGCTCTTGGAGCTTAGACAATTAAATACCATACTGCCACCGTTCTTATTATCGGGCACTTGGCACAGTGGTAGCGCGCACGCTTCGCATCACATGGATTGCAATTGCGTGAGGTCGGGAGTTCAATCCTCCCAGTGTCCATTTTAATTTATTCATTTTGACTCCGGAGTGCCTGATCTATTTATAGCCATGTCGTCACAGCTGTTTTGTCTCCTTAGAGCACACCGCTCACACCTTCCAGAAAGACTGTGAAATGGTGATTCTCCTTTTCTCCCGGAGAATGGGAGAATGCGGCAATGCCCGGGCGTGACCATCACGTCACAGCCACTTTGTCCCTCCCGATCACCCAAATACGGCTCCTGGCGGGATAGCGCTAGCCCCGTATCATTGCCTTTTAAGTAGGTCTCGGAAGCGCCTCACACCTCAGCTTCAAAGCGGGCCCTCTGACGAGAAAGAAGCATGTGTTTGAGGGTTTTAAATGTATCAGATAATCTAGCAGTATATTTGCGCTACTATACAGAAGGCAAACAATATTGGAGGCAGGCATTCCAGTCACAGCACAAGTTATACACAGCGCCGACAGTATTCAGACTGCAAGGGTGCTCAACTAGCACTATATTAGTGCCTGACTTGGCTTGAGAGAGCGCAAATTTAATTAGGCATAATATGGTAGCGGAATAGGAATGATTTAATCACTACGAGGTGGTATACTAACCCTGCACCGACGTCCAACGCTGAGCAGCGGTTGAGCGGCAAACAGTAGTACCTAAACGGGGCAAGGCGGATCAAGCGCAAGTCCCAATTCAGCCGTTTGAACGCGATCGCCGTGACAGAGGCTAACAAGCGCCCCTCCTCAATTCTCTCAATTCTCCCAATTCTCCTGAGAGAATCACCATTTCCCAGACGTCCTCACACCTTCACACCCACCATAAATTGGCAACATCTGTTCGAGATGTGTACATTTTTGCTACACCACCCTTTCCCGCCTTTCTACCCTCTACGTCGTCAAGCCCATCATGCCCACCGACGCCATATACCAACTCGCCTTGTCTCAGAAGACGGTAACGGAGGCGATGGAGAGGGACCCTGCTGCCCGCATTCTCGACGTCGCCTACAAGGTCTTTCCGAGAAACCCCAGACCGCGAAGCGTTCGTCGAACGTGAGGACCCACGCCGATTTCACGCAGGAGGACCTCGACCGCGCAGAGCAAAGCGGGAAGTTTCCGTACAGACCGACTGATTTATTCTTAAAGGTGCGTTACGGTTGCGTCCCAGCGAAGCACATTTGTATTCACGTCGTATGGAGGACTAGATCTATCATAATGTATTGGGTGCCCTCGAACATGGCCCGCTGAAGAACATGTGCTCCCCCAGTCTCATGGGATCATCTGGAGTGATACCTATCTCTGTCATTTCTCTGTGAGTCGTACAAATACAACTCGATGGCGACCATGCTGCTGACATAGTTTTAGTGTACCGGATATCATGCGATACTATAAGGACCTTATCATCGACGCTCAACACGAAGTATTCCTCGCAACTAACTATTGGGAGCCATCTTGGGGATCTCATTTGTGCGTGTTCTTCTAACTACTACTTCTATGCAACGAGGAGAACGGATGGGCAGAACGTTGGGAGCGTTTGGACACGGTACTCGTGGCAACTAGCTCCCTCAGTACTGGCGTAAAAATGAGGCCTGCTGCAATGCATCAGCCACCACGATATACATGGGAGCAACGTATGGTGTGCTGATTTAAGTCGGCACTACGCCCCGTGGAGGGACATCTGCGCCAGCTTCTGCTTTCAGCTCCCGCAAACATCTTCTTACTAACCCTTGAACGTTCATAGCATACATGATGCGCTCATAGAACTATCTCGCCGTTCCGAGGCTCGACCAGAGAAGGAAAGACCCATTGTCAAGCTCATCTTTGACCGCGGTAACCCAAAGCAAGTGATCAAGAACCACCAGCGGGTCTCGGAGGAGCAATGGGCTGATCTTGGTCTCCCCACCAAGGAAGAAGTCAAATTCCTGCATCTCGAGGTCATGGTCAGTGATGGCGCTGCCTTCTTACGAGTTCATTCGACCTCAACAGCGCAACTCCTTTTGTAGAACTATCACAGACCTATTATGGGCACGTTCCATGCTAAGTACATGGTAATTGACCGACGCG
>JAKOGH010001151.1:0-29094 GCA_024811115.1 Terana coerulea
AGCAGGAACGTCAGGGCTTGACGTTGCAACCAGACTCGTTCACGAGGGCGACGCTGAAGGAGAAGAAGGAAGTTTCGCGCGATACCCGGTATGTACGAGACCCTTAGTCCACCGTACCAACTCCAGTATGACTCTACTAGCATCTACGTCTTCGAACTGCCGCCGGGGGAGAACGGCGAGCAGGGAAAGCTTGGGCTGCCAGTTGGCCAGCACGTTATGATGTCCATTCACTTTCAGGACCAAGCTGTCCTCCGCGCGTACACGCCCATCCACCCTGTCCTTCCTGAGGAAGAGAACGGTACTATCACGTTCTGCGTCAAGACGTACTTCCCCACGGAGGAGGGCCGTTCCCGCCCGGTGGGCTGGTGTCAAACTATCTGGATTGTATGAACCCAGGTCTGTGCTTATCACTAAAATACTGAGGATAATCTCTAACCGGTTACTATCTTACATAGGCGAAGAGATTGGCATTCGCGGCCCGATGGGAGAAATCAGATACAAAGGCAAGAGCAAGTTCCACATCGAGGGCAAAGAGTATTATTTCGATAAGGTGAACGAGGCACTTTACCTCTATTTTTGAATCATGCCTGACTCGTTTCAGATCAACCTGGTCGCTGGTGGTAGCGGACTCACCCCTCACTGGCAGTTCATCAAGGCGGTCCTCTCTGATCCCGAAGACCCGACCAAGATCTCGATGATCGACAGCAACAGGACCTACGAGGACATTCTCTTGCGCGAAGAGCTGCAGACGTACGCGGACAAGTTCCCGGATCGCTTCAAGCTCTTCCATGCCCTGAGCCAGGTCCCGAAGGACCAGGGATGGAAGTATCCTCAAGGCCCCTTGACTCAAGCACTTATGTGAGTGATCGCTTTTGCTGTGCGTGTGCCAGTCGCTGACGTCGAGCACAGGGAGAAACAGTTCTATCCTCCTGGGGATGGCGTCGGTACCTTGCTCTGCGGACCGGGCGGGTTGATCGAGAAAGCGGCCATTCCGGGTCTCGAGAAGATGGGCTTTGAGCAAGGCAAGGACATCTTTGGCTACTGAGTACCGTTCTGTCGAGCACGCAAGTTTCGAGAAGTCGCGGGTGTTTACCTGCATACGATGAACCCAAGGAACGCTCTGGAGGCCGGGTGTAAAGATTGATAAATAGATAGGAATTACTAGATACCGGAAACATGTAGCATTGCAACACTGTAAACCCTACTGTTATAGAGTCTTGATTCTCCAGGCCGAGGAAGGGGAATGGCGAGTGACCGGCAGAGCGTTGTACTCTCTGGATGCTGAACTAAACCTACCCTACTTACGACAAGTCTGAGTAGAATACACGCACTCATTTTTAAGAGGAAAAAACAACAAGGTCAAGGAGGCGTACTGGTTTTCGTAGTATACTGAGCAGCAGCGAAAGTCTGAATTACACAAGGGCGCCGAAAGCGTGCAGCGTGCCAAACATCTGTGTTCAGGAGAGCGAGGGATCAGCCTACTGCCACGATGAAAAGAGAAGTGACACACATTAAACGTGGGAGATGGGTAAAACTACTATTCTTTAGGCCATACAAACACATCTTGGCGGGCCGTGGAGCAACGAAGGAATAAACTTGATAAAGCCATATTTTTGATAGCGTTCTTTAGCTGAATGTACGATGAGTAGTCTGCATGACAAAGTCGAGGTTATATACTCACTAGTTGAGTCTAGCCCCTGCGACGCTTCGTTGACTTGGTGGCTTCCAGGACCTCTTCCTTCCGCTCTTCAACCCGTTTAAGAAAGTCGACTTTCTCCAGGTAGCCACCCCCGCGACGGTTGGCCTCTAAGTCGTCCTTCACGTCAGACGATGGCCCGGAGCTCTCGAGGTGGGCTTTCCAGTCCATAGCCGATTTATCCAGAGTCGTGAGCTTCTTTGCCTTTTGGGCACTGGGTAGCGGCGTCAGCGTCGTCTTAGGCTTTCGCGGACCTGGCCTTTTCTGCGGTCTGGGTGCAGAAAAGCTGGACGGGCCCGCTGTTGTTGCAGACTGCGGTGTTTCGGGGGCAGCAGGCGCTTCCGTACGAAATGCAACCTCGTTCTCCTCGCTAGTAGTAGGCTTCCATAACGGCCACTTCTCAGCATCCTCGGAGTCTTCTGGAACTTCTTCGACCTTCCTACAGAGGAGAGCTGGTAGGCGTCAAGTCCAAACTATCGGACGGCAGACAAGAAGGAGGCGGACTTACACTACGTCTTCTCCAGCGAACCTGTATCGTTTCTCCACTTTCACCGTCTTCCTGATGTTGGCAGAGGAGGCCTGTGGTGACTTTGGCGTGAAACAGATGACTTGAAGTCACTCCACAGCCCTTCCATGCGTCTGCCATGGTGTAAGTTGAGTTGCCACCATCTGGGCTGACCGGAGTTCTCACTGTTTCTTCAATAGCTGTTCTTCCTCTGTGATTTGTGGAGAACTTGTCCTTACGCGCTTCGCTTCGCGCTCATCGTCCTGTGCAGCTAAGTGTACAGTACATTTAGATGGGGCAAGCCAAACCCCGTATTGCGCATGACATACCGTCGGGAGCTTCAGGGGGTACATAATCAAGGTCATCTTCGGAATCTGAGTCGTCCGTGCGATGCAATTCGGGCTGCATATCCTGACTTCAAGCCGCGTTATAGGTGTGTAGTCGTAAAAAGCGCGAGTATGGTGAGGTGAGAGTAAGAGTACAGTAAGCTCCAGGGGGGGCAGTATCGCTAGCGCTGAAATCACCTTGTCGAAGCGCCAGCAGATCAGACGCTCAATATTAGGCAAGACCCCAGTTACAAGGTAACAACGAGATGACTACTTACAGTGACTTACCTGTGCAGGTTAGTGCGACGCTGTGAGCTACATATTTGCGAAAACCCCTGAAATATCTTAGAGCTATGTCAATGTTGATAACCCTAGTTTCGTCCTCGGAAGGCTTAGTGTATGTACTTCAACGGGGGCTCGGCCAAACGGCCGCCTGTGCTGGACTTCCAACTGGTCGATGTAAGGGCCTGCGAGCACAAGAAAATTGCTCTTTTATCGAGCCTTATGCAGCAATGGCCATATCTTGTGATCTGCGGGTGTGTAATGGGGGTGGCATTGAGAGCAATGGACAAGCAGGCTGTAATCTCGTCTGCCAGTGCAAGTGACATTGACGGCAATTAGCATCTTACCAAATGTGGTGAGCGTCTCTGCGGCGGGACCCCGAGGAGGGGGTCACCACCACTAGACAAGGTGATTTCAGCGCTAGCGATACTGCCCCCCCATGGTAAGCTCTGGAAGCAATAAGGCTGTAAGCGCAAGGGGTATGCAAAAATAAAATATTGTACGTGACGCCATGAAAGTTGGCTAAGGGCCTCTCAGGGACCCCCCTCCCCCTCGGCAAATCCCGATCATTCACACGGTCTATATAAGGAAATATATCGATTATCTCAACGTACAAGCTGTTATCAATGTAGTACCCAACCGTAATATACAGCATTCTCCAAGCCCTCTACAGTAGCATTGAGCCCAGTATCAGCAAAAACACTTGCATGTTTGCACATTGCTTCTCTCTGTGGCTTTGATTTGGCACGGGTCATAGAGACTTGTGTACAACAGCTCCTGTGAGCTAAGGGATTCTGTGTAGAGAGATGTGGAACACACCTATTGACTACAACCACTGCTCAAAGCTTGATTCCTGACCAAACCATCCTTGCAGCCTCCATAGCATTTGTAATTTGTTGGGCTAATGCTTCATGTTGGTGGCAGAGAGTGACATCCAGTCCGCGAGGTTACAAAAGCATGTCTGGGTCAAGTGCTGTTCTTCGCAGGTCTGTGCTCTCCGTTGCATCCTGACTCTTGCAGAGCTGGGATAGCAGGTCTCGCATAGGTGGTGGACATTGCGTTCAATGTGAGCCACCAATGTGCACGCATCCTACTAGGCCTGAACTCTGAATGAGTGTCGGTTCGCCAGAATTTACACAAAACACAAACACTCACCAAGCACCACGCGACTAGTAGCTTCATTTTATTCCGCACTGGTGTCTTTTGGCCTGGCTGGAGCGTTTCTGGCTGGGTATGGGCAACAGCGGTGAGGAGACTAGGTCGGCGTGACGAGCGATAGGAAACATGAAGTGACAAGTGTGACTGTTACCTTCCCTTTCTGGTGGGCATGCTCACCGCACCCGTACATCAGCTAAGATTGCGCAGATTCACACTTTTACAGTGTGCAAGAAATATTAGATGTGCGTGGAAGTACATAAATTGGAATTATAAGGTGAGAAAATAAAATATTGCTAAAGGCCCTCGAGGGACCCCCTCCCCCGCCCCCACGTACGGGCGCTTATTCCTGCATACCCCTTGTGTAAGCGCGAGCATTCCGATGCGCGTCTACGTAGTACCACACTGCAACCTGCACTGACTTCGGGATCGAGAGCCATGGCGTGGGCAGAGCAAAAGAAAATCTCGTATATATGTGTTCAGATTATTCAGTAACAATGTTTGTCTATATTCTTGAGGCCACTGCACGCTGTGTCCGCGAGCCTGCTAGGGCGCCTCAGCCGCGCCTGACGAGGCCTGACGCAGGCCAGCCACGCGAGGTCATGTGACTTTACGCGGGCGCATTATTTTGTTCTGTTTGGGTTGGGTGTTGAACAAAACGGGATAGTGCGCTCGTCGCCGACGTTGACCTCGCCCCCCACTCTCGTCTTAAATCTGTGATACACACTGTATTTTATTTGACCTAAATTCAAGTACAGAGCCAGTCTGTCATGTCTTCTCAAGTCCCCGTAAGCATTCGTCGCAATGCTTCCAGACTTTTCACTGACTCGCGCAGGTTCGGCGGACGACGCGGACGACGACCCGTGGTGCCGTTGTCAACAACAAAGAGAACGCCGTAAACACGAGACTCAGGTCCACAACCCGCGCGAAACCTACCTCCACCCTCCCTCGACGTCTGAAGCCAAGCCAGCTGGTATTGCAAGGGCGACGGCGTCGACTGCCGCGACTCGAGCGAAAGCTGGTACCGCAGCTCCCTCGAAGCTCGACCCCGCCGCCGGCAAGCGGAAACGCGAAGCCCTTGGGGAAGTTGCTAGGCCCGCTGCCAACGTCCAACGCGATGCTGCCAAGGAAAACACCACCGGCCTCAAGGGCAAGGCGAAGGCGAAGGAAACCTTCGAAGGTGTCGTCCTCAAGAAGGCCCCCTCAGTCGTAAAGCCCCTTCTACTTCCAAGGCTCCGTCTTCCTCCACCCGTCACACCAAGGTGACCAGCACCACCACTACCGTCACTAGCTCCGCAACTCGCCGGACGCGTAGTACCACTCAGAATGTGAAGCAGGTCCGGCAGCAGACCGTATTGGAAGAGGTCGCAGAGGAGGAGGAAGAGGCTGAACCGTATGAAGAGGATGTCATGGCTATCGATGCTCCTGCTCGTGCCCACGCCCCGGCTTCCGTGAAGTCACCACGACGCCTCGCAGTAGCCCGCTCATCCATCGCCGTTGCGTCGTCCCGCGTTCAGATCAAGCAGCGTGCACGCCAGGCCTCTGCGAGGCCTACGGAGTACGATGAGGACGAGTATGCTCGGGCGTACAAAAACGTCGCACGTCTGACGACGCCCCTGAGGAGGACCTGCTGGCCGAACTCGAGGTAGAGGACGCCGTCCATGCTGGTCTTGAGCCGGAGGAGCCTGTGGAGGCTGACCCCGATGGTGACCTTTGGGTCGACCTCGACGCTGAGGATGCCGACGATCCGCTGATGGTGAGCGAGTACGTCGTGGAAATCTTCAACTACCTCAAGGAGGTCGAGGTACGTCTGGCCGCTGTGGCATTTTCGATATTTTTCCTAAGCTATATCTTCAGCAAACAACTATGCCTAATCCCAACTACATGGAGATGCAGAAGGACCTCGCGTGGAACATGCGCGGCATCCTCACCGACTGGCTCATTCAGGTCCACTCCCGTTTCCGCCTTCTTCCCGAGACACTTTTCCTTGCTGTGAACATCATCGACCGTTTCCTCTCACAACGAGTCGTATCGCTCGCGAAGCTGCAGCTTGTCGGCATCACTTGCTTGTTCCTTGCGGCGAAGGTCGAGGAGATCCTCGCTCCCAGCGCCCAAAACTTTTGTACTGCGCGGACTCGTCATACAGCGAAGCCGAAATCCTGCAGGCTGAGCGATATGTACTGAAGACTCTCGACTGGAACATGAGTTACCCCAACCCGATCCACTTCCTGCGACGAGTAAGCAAGGCGGACGACTACAACGTGAAGTCCCGCACGATCGCCAAGTACTTTTTGGAGATTCAGTGTCTTGAATGGCGGCTCATCGCTGCTCCCCCTTCATTGGTCGCTGCCGCTGCGCTATGGTTAGCACGGCTAGTTGTTGGCGAGACAGATTGGGTACGTTTTATTCATCGCCAAGCCGCCGCGCGCTAATGTTAATGTTATAGACGCCGAACTTGGCTCACTATTCGTCGTACCCTGAGAGTGCGCTGGTTCCAACGGCGAATCTGATGCTCAACTATGTTCTCAAGCCTCTCAAGCACCAGTCTTTCCATCGGAAATACGCCGGTAAGAAGTTCATGAAGGTACGTCGATAATCATATACAGTGTAGCTCGTGTTGACCACCATGTAGTCGAGCATATACGTTCGTGAATGGGCACTCAGCCACTGGGAAGAGCGGACACAAGTAGACTTGGAGGCCGAGCTCCCGACGCTGAAGGCCTTGATCGTCAGGACTCGCGACGAAGAGCTGAGAATGGCAGCGGAGGAAGCAGCTCGAGCGGCCGGCATTGAACCTTCGCCTCGTATCCGGCGACGAATCTGAGCAACAAATTGTCGTCGACTCGGCCTTGCTGGTCCTGTAACATCTCTGGCACGGATCTTGTCTCGGATTGGTTACACCACGGATTGGCCCCCACATCCTCAGCCGCATCTATCGCATATCCCGCATCCATTTCTGTTCATGTTTATTGTTCCTTCTCATAATGTTCTTTGACCTCTTCACCGCCGTCTACCTTGTTATCATCCAACTCCACCACTACCTCCTCCCACCTGTTCTGTATCACACTGTCATGCCCTTCTGCACTCATACTGCATCACGCAAGCGCTGTTTCGAACATAACCAAGCTTTTCTCCTGTTTCCTTGCTTTGTACAATGAATCTCATACGCGTTGAAAGGCGTCGCTTATCCTTCATCGCCTGCTTCTTTCACCTTGCGTTGGTCCTCGACGCTTCCTTGAGTAGTGGTTGGTAGTTAGAGTTCGCCTTTCCTGCAAAACTTTCCGGACACCTAGCCACATTTATAGCCTAGCGATACCTCCGATACATTACTACCCTCATCACACATTGTACCCGGACCGAATCGAATCGTGTAATATTCCAAAACATTCAGGTGGTCAGAGCGTTCCTAAGCTCGACGCGCAGTTTCGGCGTACCACACGCCAGGATTGTATATTGACTAGTCAGCCGTCTCGCAAGAGATACGTACTCAGACAATGTCAATGAGTGCGTGGCACAACTTCTCGTGGATTAGAACAGTGATTCATCTCTCCAACTGAGTGTATCGTACATTTCGCAGTCGCGATCAACACCCTACTTTGTCTTGATTTCCGCAACGCGCCAAACCTTTACGTGCCCATCGTCTCCACTGGTTGCGAGGATGTCCTCCATGCCTGGGCGCGGGCACCAGGCTAGCGAGTTGACATCGTGGACGCCGTGCGCAGTGTCCACACGGGCGACGACCTCGTGCTCAATGCGAGGATCTCCCCGTTCTCGCCTGAGACCTCCTGAGGAAAAATCAAGACTTCGCTGTGAGAAGACTAGCGGGAGAACGTACGGTTATCGCCCACACCAGGACAGCGCCGTCACCCCCTGTGCTCGCTAACCATCCTAGCGAATTCTTCCCGCTCTCCTTCGACGCCTGGAGAGACGCAGGTCCGCGGCTCCAGCTGATGGAATACACACTGCGGTCGTGCCCTTCGAGCGTGGCGACGCACTGGAATTTCAGGTCGCCTGGGCCGGGTATCCGCCGCCAGATGCGGATCGTGTTGTCGTCCGACCCAGACGCCAGGTAGTGTCCATTTTCCGGTTCCCAAGCGAGCGTCCAGACCGTCGAGCCGTGTCCTGTGAGCGTGGCTGCACAGAACCAGTCGTCTGAGGGGTCGTCTACGTACAGCTTGATCGTGTCGTCGTAGGATGCTGAAGCGAGGATCTGTGCTGATGAAAAGTCAGCTACCATCGAAAACTAGGACTGGGGCATTATGGTCTTGGGAATTACGACGGACCTCTTCTTTGGGATGCCATGCCACAGACTTCACGTCTTGGCTGTGCTCCATGAGCACGCCCATGCACTCGAAATCTGAATCAGGGTGAACTTCATAGGGGATCCATCACTAATGACACACATTTTCGTGCAAATGCTACGCACCTTCCCAAATCCAAACAGTTTTGTCTCGACTACAGCTTGCAAGCAGGGTGCCCGACGATGAGTAAGCGATACTCTTGCACTCCGTCTCATGCCCTTCTAACAGACTCATGCATTCCCATTCTCCCTTTCCCCCATCCTCATCCTCGCCGCCCTCCTGTTCCCATATGCCGATGTTTGCGTCGAAGGATGCTGTTGCCAGCGTCTTGCCGGAAGGTGCCCAGGTGACTGCGCGGACAGTCTTCGTGTGACCAGTAGCAATGGTCGTGTTATACGCAAACTTCGGGGCTGCATAACTTCCATCTTCACTGGAGCCCGGAGTATGCGTAGTTGTATAGTCGCACGGTCTTGTCCGCAGAGCAGGAGGCGAGAAGGGGTCTTGTCGGATTCCAAGCGATATGCCATGCCCGGTCGTCGTGACCTGTGAACTCAGGTGAGGTACGGCAGCAAACATCCCAGCAAGTGACATACCTGTTAAATCCTCCAACAGCTGCACCTGTGCGGGCAAATCCACCTCCATCCAGCGAAAGTTGAAATAAATGATTTGGACGGGAAAGAGTGACTCAATTGCAGAACGCGCGCCCGTTACGGCAATTTCCGAGAGCTTTGTGGCGCACAGTGCTCTCTCGATGCAATATAAAATTAATATTGACTACCAGGCTGAGAATGTAAATAATATGGTTTTTTCTACTACCACTACCTCACACAAGTTGAAATGTTACGCCCTTCGCTCAAATGAGCACCTCTCGCCAGTCGGTGGCTACGGCGCTTGAGTTATGGGCGTTTATGCGGTGATTGCCGACAAGGGGCGGCTTCGTCTAGATCACAAAACCAACTTGAACCTACCCCTCAACAGTAACGTATGCCTCATCCTCTATAATTTGCAGTAATCCCATGTATAATCTCACGCGTTGGAAAGGCAGGACTAGCTTTGAATTTCTAGCTGCACAGTAGTGCGCTAGCAGGTTCCGCCGTGACTGAGGAGTGGCGTCACTAGAGCACGTATTCAAGCGTCTCAAAGACACCTCCTGCACGAAAGTGGACTGGCCTGGGCCCTCCTGTGAAATTATCTGGTGGCCAGCGACCTTGAATTTGTAAGTCCGCCGGTTGTCCATTGTTCTTTTGACCTGATGGCGCCCCAAAAGTTGTAGTGGCCGCGGTTGCACGTGCACTGGCCATTGGTGCCGCAATTGACGCATAAAGGACATCTAATCATCCTGTGAGTAACTCTGTCTCTCTCGCATGCCATGGCGGACCTCGCTCCTGACCCTGCTCCCGACCCTGCCCCAGATCCTGACGGCGCGACCGACAAGCTAAAGACCCCACCCCCTGAAGCTCGCCTGTCGCCCTTGGCCATTATCAAACAGGTCTACGGCACACCGAGGCACACCGCACGCCGGAGATCTTGACATCGGATACAAGGACCCAGGATATATTCCCAAGCTGAACCAGGAGATGGACCCCAGGTCTGGTGAAATGGAAACGCTGCTCTTTACCGAAGGAGTTTTTCCCAGGAGGTAATTTGTCTCGAAGAGAACTGCAAAGGTTAGGGGACTTTAGCGAGCTTGCCGAGTTGGACTTCAACACAATCTCTGAATGTGAAAAGTACCCAATCTTAGTGAGCCACCCGATTCAATCTTCCATCTCTCCGTGTAGCTGACACCTTCAAGGCGAAGGCTTTCAACGCAATCATGAAGCTCGCCAAGTCTACCGATGTTTTTAAGGACGTCTCGTCTTGGTCAGAATCCGCCCACAAAGACTTGCGTCCTGACCTAGCTCTGTACCCTACGGACGATGAAGAGGCCGTGGAAGCCTACCGATACGGGGGCGACATCAGCAGATTGGGCTCGGACCGACAGCCGCATATCGCCAAGTGCGCCTGGGCCAGGATGATTGCTCTCGGAGAAGTCAAACGTACCGCCGACCAGTCCGGATACTGTTTTAAGCAGAACTCCACAGATTTTTGCTAGACTCAGACAATGGCAAGGCAGCCCGAGGAGCCTATGCGAAGTACGCCACCGAGGTCATGATGCGCCAGCACCGTACGCACTTCTTCACGTTCTACATCGCCGGGACAAGTGCTCGCGTATTCCGCTGGGACCGTGCCGGTTCGGTTTGCACGAAACCGATCGACTTGATCGCGAACCCGGAACAGCTCCAGAACATCATCTATCGTCTCGCCCGTTTGACCCGAGCGAAGCAGGGTTACGACCCCACCGTCACCGCCGCGACGCCCCCTCGAGCTGACTGCTCTGAGGAACTATCACACCGAGAACGAATGGCTTGCGCGATACCGGGATCACATGCTCAACTTCACATCCGAGTATCCCATCTGGAAGGTAAGTTTATTTCCTACTCCTGATTTCTGTTTCTCATCACGGCGTTTCGATTTATAGGTCAGGTGCAGTTCTCGCATTGTGGTGGAGAAGAAGGGGAAAGAAAAGGATACTGTCAAGGGAAAAGAGAGGCCGAAGAGAATGGCAACGCGGAAGCGGGAAAGGTGACGGCGATGACGATGACGAGCAGGGGAGGGACCGCCGCCCAGTCAAAGTTAAGTACCTTCATCAGTACTTTCTCATCGGTCAGCACGTCTCCGGACACTCCTCTCCTACGGGACGCGCCACACGAGGTTATGTCGCTTGGGATCTCGAGGCCGGCTGTTTCAGATTCCTCAAGGATTCCTGGCAACCCGATAGCCCACGCATCCATCCGGAACACGAGATCTACGAAATCCTCAAGGCAAAGGGTGTGGAGTACGTTGCGACCGTTGTTTGCGGAGGCGACGTCGGAGGATTGAGGCCGCAGCGTACGGTTAACCAACAATATCTCCCAGGTGGGGTGAAGAAGCATGTAGCTCGTAAACATTCTCGCCTTGTCACGGAGCAGGTCGGGCCGCTCTCTCGACACCTATATGCACACAAAGGAGCTCTTCATTGTCGTTGGCCATGCGGTTAGAGGTGCGTGTCGTTGTGTTCGTGTTCGCTCTCGTGCGTACTCATCTTGTTATAGGTCATCAACAAGCCTGGGAGAAAGCGGGAATCCTTCACCGCGACATAAGCATGGGTAACATCATGATAAACATACTGTCCACGTCGGACAAGCCCTTAGGTTTTCTGAATGACTGGGACTTGTGCAAGTTCAAGGAAGAACTCGCTAAGCCTGCCACCCTACCTGGGCGCTCAGTAAGTAATCGTGCCATTGTATATATGCTTCCTGGGTGCCGTGTAACTAATTCTATTTACCCAGGGAACCTGGCCGTTCTTATCGGCTTTGTCTCTCCGCTATCCCTTGAAGCCGCACGAAGTCGCAGACGATTTGGAGGCATTCGTCTACGTGATCCTCATGGTCGCTCTTCGCTTCCACAAACACGAGTTCACTCCTGCATATCCCGACGGCTGCACGGACACCGAGATGTACTCCATTAACGAGAACAACACACAACTGTCTGCCGCGGTGCACACGCTCTTTGCCGAAGAATGTCAGTGCGAAGGCGGGTACTCCACTGGAGGGAGGAAAAAGCTCTTCCACGCGCGTCACGGGGAGCCCCCGTTCGAGCTGTTCGAGGGACCTCATGGCCCACTTCCCCTCTGGACGCTCATCCAACGGTTATATCTGATTTTGAAGGAACACTACCAAGCGGTCAACTTCGACGATCTCAAGATTTACGCCGTTAAGGTGCTCAAAGAAAAGGCGAAGCCCGACCAACCGTCACTACAAGCTTCTCGCACCGCAAAACATACTGGCAGCTCCGAGACCGGCTGGGACGGCTTCGACGATATCGAGCTGCCGAGTGACTATGATTCTACAGCAGCGCTTGAAGAGCAAGCTAACCAGAAGAGCAAAGACAACCCGCACGCCAAACGGGTGCTCGACAACCATAAGGCCATCCTCGCCACACTCGCTGCCGTGTTCAGAGATGCGCGGAGCAAGACCGACGTCCGCGACAGCATGTTGGACGACAAGTACTATGACCAGTTCCACGGTATGCCAGCTCAAACCTCCTCAAAGTCCAAGAAGAGCACCGGCAGGCGCAAGTCCAAACGCAATATTGATGACTTGAAGGAGGTCATTCAAGCAGAGGCGAAGCGAGTCCGGCATAGCTGTACTCAACATGTTGCGTATACGAGTGCGCGAACCTCCAACAAGGCAGGGAGAACGTCCGTGTCGGATGATGAGGGTGAATAGTCCGTCACATGTCGTCTCAGGGCCATTGTCCCATGGAATTATCTGCTATACCCCCATACATTTGTATCGTTCAACGCACGGACTCTCGGATTTGTGTAGCATTATCACCATCTTCAGCATTCATTGTACACTTACACATAGACCCCAATCAATTACATCGCTACGTCCAAGAAGCCCTCTAGTACGACCGGCCGAACAGCGTCCAGCGTTTCGCGTCCTTGCCGCATGCCGTGCACTTGGTCTTGCCCGGCTCGATCGCCGGCCATCTTGACTGGTCAAAGGGAATGCACAGGGACTTCGCTCCAGCAGAGGGGGCGCGCTCGTCCTGGGGCTCGGACCTACGCGGGGAGTCAGCACCTACTTGCAGCGAGAGATGAGAATACTACTTACGACTTGCCGCTGCGCTCTTTGATGTCGTCCTCACATGCCTCCTCTTCACACCAGGGTATGGCAATGGCGCACTTGTTGTCAAGGGCGGGGACGACCTCGTCCCAGTTAGTGATGGGCTTGATGCGCGAGAAGTATGCGTCCTGTGCACGCTTGAAGAGGTCGGCTTGAATTGTCTCGAGAAGCTCAGGGACGGTCTTCGTGACATCGTCGAGAGATATAGGGGCCTTGACACCCGAGTCACGACGAGCAGAAAGGGTCTGCTTCTTGAGGAGGTCGGCGGGGCCGAGCTCAAGACGGAGGGGGACACCCTGCACAAGCCTGTCAACAACTGTCTTTTTGCCTTTAAAATAGCTGCATACCTTCTGCTCCCAGTCATTGAACTTGTAGCCGGGGGTGTAGCCATCACGAACGTCAGCACGAGCCCTGACGCCGGCCTTGCGCAAGGTGGCAGCGAGTTCTTCGCACTTGTCGTTCATTTCTTGCCTGTTCTTGGCAGTCACACCGCAAGGGACGACAACGGCCTGGATGCTGGCGACACGCGGAGGGAGGACCAGACCCTGGTTGTCGCCGTGGGTCATGACCATCACGCCGATCGTTCTTGTCGACAGGCCCCATGAGTTCTGCCAGACGTACAATTTGCCCTTGCCAGTGGGGTCGTTCGGGTCCTCGACAACGATGTCGAACATTTCCGGGCGTGAGAAGTTCTGGCCCAGACAGTGGGAGGTGGCGGCCTGGATACCACGGCCGGAAGTGGGGATGAAGCCCTCGACGGTGGTGGTGTAGAGACCACCAGCAAACTTCTCCTTCTCCGACTTAACACCGGGGATTACAGGAACGGCGAGAAGCTCCTCGTAGACGCGGCGGTAGAGGTCCAGGATTTGGCGGACTTCTGTGTCGGCTTCGGCTTTGGTGAGATGCGCAGTGTGACCTTCTTGCCACAAGAATTCACGAGTACGCAGGAAGGGCTCTAGAAATCTGGTCAGCGCGGCGCTCTACGAACTGCGTTGGAAGAACATACGAGGGTTCTTGAACTCCCATCGCACGACGCTATTCCACTGGTTCAGCTTGAGCGGGAGGTCACGGTGACTCTTGATCCACTTGGCATAGTAAGGGTACATGGCAGTTTCAGATGTTGGACGGATGGCAATGGGTTCTTCAAGGTCAGATTGTCCACTAGGAGATGCTCAATGCGAGTTGCGAATCGGTGGAATGAGTACTAACGCTCGTGTGACCCAAGCGACTTCAGGAGAGAAGCCCTCAATATGGTCCTTTTCACGCTCAAGAACCTTGGCTGAGACGAACATAGGGAAATAGGCATTCTGAACGCCGAGCTCCTTGATCTGCGCATTGAACCACTCTGCCATGGAGATCAGCCAGGGATAGTTATTTGACTTCAAATTGCGGACCTTGGATAGACTCCCAGATTGTATATGACCAAGGCTTGAGGATGTAACATCCGCTGACGCTGTAATAGTCGATCATATCGGCCTTGGTGAGGACCTGAGGAAATGTCAATAACGCGCTCGAGAGCGTGACAAGAGTACTCACGTTGGTGTACCAGAGAGCAAAGTCGACCTCCTTCTTGACACCGACAGCAATCTTCACAGCTCCCTCAATCTTCGCATCCTCCTTCTCCTTCTTTGCTGGTGCGCTCGTACTAGCAGCGGGGGCAGCCGCCTCAGTCTTGAGAGCCTCAAAGTCGACGACCTGGATTTGGGCTTCCTTAGTCTCTAACCGTTTCAAATACGAGACAAGCTCAGATCCGGTGATAAAGACAGTGGTATCGGTGGTATTTGCGCGGACGGCGAAGACCGAGGAGGATTGCTCGATTGTGGAATCAAGCGCGATAGTAACTCTTGCAAAGTTCTTCTCGGTAAGCGCAAGGGGAGAGACTATGAACACGTTAGATGGCTATATGCGCAGGAATGTGTTACACGCACGAGCATGTTTGTCCACAGCAAAGAAGTCTGTGAGTAGGTCCTCCGCCGCCAGTCGCAACTCCTTCAGATTGAGCTTCTTGCCCAACGCTCCCGAGGTGAACTCTGTGCTCTCTGCGACGATGACAAAGAGGGGAACAGGAGTGGCAGTTTTGGCCGTCTTGGGTTTGTAGACGATAGTTTTGACAAGTTGGAAGGACTTGGGCGCGGAGTCACTCTGCTCGAGTGCTTCGCGCCAGGCGGAAGGCGCACTGGCATTGGCGTGCGAGACAGAGGCGGACGGCGTGATAGACAGGCTGGCGAGCTGCTGCGTGATGTTCTCGAGAGTGGTCATTTTGTCCGAGACCGACCTTTGGATGGCAGACCGGCGAGGCGAGGGTGGTGGTGTAAAAGCAGGAGGACTTTTCGAATTCGCCGCAGGCGTTATCAGATGGACCAGCCGGCTCTGACTCCGACTGCCAACTCTAACAAAGTGGGTTCGAGTCAGACATCTTGCAGAGCAAGCAAAGGTGGCGAGCATCCAGCAGGGCCAGCGCAGCTCGTGTCGGCGGACAGCAAGTGAAGATGAAAGCGCATCATTCAAAAGTTGAAGTAGCCGAGCGGCGCTCAACCCCGCCACCGAACAGACGTCCCGATCCTTCGCGGTCTCTCCAGATTTTAATGGCTATAACTGTGAATTATACGGTACTAAGTTACGGTACAAAATTACTGAAGGAGTGAGGATGGCGAATCCACTTTACAGCTCTACTACGTCCGTACATCTCTTACACAGCGAGCCCTCTTCGGAAGAAAACGTCCAGCATCGTGGACATTTCTGCAGAAGGGCGGGTCGAATACAAACCAGAAGGTTACTTTGACTATCCTTGTCTGTCCAAACTGTCCAAAAGTTAGCCAGGTCACAACCAGTAAAAGCTAGAGGCTTACTAGAAGTGGGAAGAGAGCCAGTGTACGACCACATAGGTTTCGGGAGATCCGCCAGTGCACTTTCATCCGCAATCGACACCTGCGAGACAACCAGCAGTTGTCTCAGGGTATCTGCTAGTTTTCGTTTTTTTTTAAATCAGCAAATGCGAAAGACTAGGTAATCAACAACATACCTTCGTTTTCGCGTCTCATCAGGTCGAGCAGCTTTGTTTCACCTTGGAAACCGGCGGGGATAACGATGTCTACATCTGCCATGAGGGAAGACTGCAGCTCTCTGGGACCAACATTAGCACGCGCTGTACGTATTTCCCATCGACACGTACTTTTGCTGTCTAGGCTTTTCAAGCAGCCCCAATACTATATCACGGAATTTAAGGAGCTGGTCCATGTCCTCACCCAGTTTGGGATCATACCAATCTTCGCTCTGCAGGCAGGTCAGCGTTGGTGAAAGCTCGAGACACAGCAGAACTCACAAGAGGTTGCCATGGTTCGGAGAACACAGACGGTATATTCTCTGTGCCCTGCGGATATCGAGTCTGATAAATCTCTTCAGCTAGGTGGGGCAGGATGGGAGCCACTACGTGGGCCACGGAGTCCAAAAGCTGTGAACATAGCATGAGTTAAATACAAAGGCCGAGTAATTTCAGTCCTACATTCTCCATAACAGTGAGAATGCTTCGGCGTTTGACGCTCTCAACCGCGTCGCAATACAACGAATCCTTTGTGATGTCGAAATAAAACGACGACAGCGTGATGTTGGCGAAATGAGACAGAGCGGTGACAACTGATAGCCATGGGTTAGCGAGGTTTTGAAGAGAGCAAATATCATGGGACGCACCTTTGGGGAAGTCATACGTCGAATATCCTGCTCGGGCCGCTTGCTCCAGCTCATACAGTTTATGCATCACATAACGGTCGATCTATGCGCATATAGTCAAACGTAATGCATTGCTTCCACTTCGAATCGCGCTTACAATGCTCAGTTGATCGCGGGTGACCTTCTCCTCATCAGCGAGACGGCGGTCGTTCAGGTTGCCAAGCAGGAAACGCGCAGAGTTTCGGATCTTCCGGTAGCTTTCTACGCATTGAGAAAGCACAGTCGGTCCGAGAGACATGTCGCGTCCAACCTCGACCGTCGCAGCCCACAACCGAAGGACTTCTGTGCCGTACGCCGGCTCCTTCTTTTTATCCTCGACACCTGTTCAGTAGCTGCAGCACCTCATGGTACACGAAACACCCTTACTTTGCCACCGTTAATGATAGTCGCGGGGGTCACAATATTGCCCAGAGACTTGCTCATCTTCTTCTGTTTCTCGTCCAAAACCATGCCATGGTGATGAGTGCGCCATACGGCGCGACGGCGGGCTTCTTCGGTGGCGCAGTGGCAATGGCAGTGAGCAGTTGGCTCTGGAACCACCCGCGATGTTGGTCGGAGCCCTCGACGCAGACGTCTGCATACCGGCCTGGGGCTTTCTGGCTTGTCGGCTCGTTCGCCAAGGATTCGAGCATAGACCAGGATGTGCCGCTGTCGAACCAAACATCCATGGTGTCTGTACCCTTGACCCATGTTTGTTCTACGTCCTCGCCTGGGACTCGGAGTAATTCGGGGACAAAGTCCGAGACAGGGCCGTCCCACCAATGCCGGGTGCCTTTCTTCTCGATAACAGAGATGATATGCGATAGAGACTCGTCAGTGAGCAAGGCACGGTCTGTAGGGAGGTGATATAGCGCAGGGATAGGTACACCCCAGACACGCTGTCGCGATATACACCATTCAGAGCGTGAGCGGACAAATGCCTCAAGTCTATTTCGGGCTGGTTAAAGATAGTTTGGTAAGTAAATGCTGTGCTCGCGTAAAGAAATACTGACAAACTGCAGGATAGAAGTCGACATCCTGAAGAGCAGAAATCGCGCCGTCCTTAATAGCATCTAAGTTGGCGAACCATTGCGACGTAGCCCTAAATGCAATCGAGTGAACAGAGGACAACCATCAGCAAGCACAAGTACTGACATGATGATTACCGGTTGATCCGTCTTCCAATCGTACGGGTATTTGTGCTTGTATCTCTCGATCTTCTTCATAACTCCGAGTTCCTTCAGTATATCCACGATCGCTCTGCTGCCATCGGACAAGATGTCTTTGCCTACGAGCTGGTCTGCCTTGTCGCCTACCACGTCGGCCACGGAAGAGGTGAATCTTCCCCGCTTGTCAACGTGACACAGTAATTCGGAAGCAAGACCCTTTGAGCGGAAAAGCGCATAGTCTTCGTGTCCGTGTGCAGGAGCCAAGTGCACCAAACCAGTGCCAGAACTTGGAGTGACATGTGACGACGCCATGATTGGGAAGAAAGAAGAGTTTTGTTCCCGGGCGGCCGCGAAGAGTGGACGATACATAGCATCGACGAGACTCGACCCTGTACCAATTTTAGCTGAGAATACCATGGAGGTAGACGTGTATAGCTGACCGGAAACTACGATATGGTTGTCCTTGTTCAGCTCCATCCCGGTCAAAACAGGTTGCAAGGCTTCCTCCCTATCGACCGCATAAACCACGAAGTCTTGTGGATTCTCGGAGGACGGAACCACTTTGTACATCATTTCCGGATTGACGGCAATTCCCTAAGAATCATCGTCATTCTCTGCACACCTATGACAGGCTTGTACACACCATATTGGCAGTCAGGGTCCATGGAGTCGTTGTCCATACCAAGAATCTCACGCGAGCCGAAGACGGGACTGCCTCTATGTTCAGCTTACCGTCGAAGGTAACATACACTGAATGCGAGACATGTGCATCCTCGTATTTGAGTTCCGCTTCGGCAAGGGCAGATTGGGAGGATGGTGAGTAATGTACGGGTCTGTGTTGCCGGTAGATCAAGCCCCTCTGGACCATCTTCTGGAATATACGTAGCTGACGCATCTCATAGTCATGATCTGGAGTGTGTCAGCGAATCGTCTTGTTCATACTCGAACGAGGGCGTACCCATAGTTCGATACGTGTGCTTCTCCCAGTCCGCCATTATTCCCAGCTTTTCAAATTGTTCCATCTGTGACGCGACTTGGCCTTTGGCGTACTTCTCCGCCTCCTCCCGGATAGTGACCGAAGAGACTTCGTGTACATCTTTCTGAGAGTGATATCAGTTTCACACCTAACATGATAATTTACAACATACCCTTAGCGCCTTGAGAACCTTCTGCTCGATTGGAAGACCGTGGCAATCCCAACCCGGCACATAGCTTGCGCAAGCTGTGAGCACGCATGCCAGGAGAGTACAAGGAGACTGACGCACTGCACGCGTTCCCCTAGAGATACATGATAGCGACCAATAATGTCCTTCAAGATTTTATTCAGAGCATGTCCCATATGAATGTCGCCGTTCGCGTATGGTGGACCGTCGTGCAGCACGAAGAGAGGTCCGCGTGCGTTTTCCCACTACTTCGTATCGTCAGCCTATGTTAGCACAAGAACAGAGGATTCGCACCTGCCATCCATACAGCTCCTGCGTGGTCCTTTTGGTGTATGCTTGCGTCCTTGGCTGGTTCATTCCTCAAAGGGAAGCGGGTCTTCGGAAGTTGGATTGTTTTGGAGAAGACATTTTGGTCCGGTTTCTGAGTGGCAGAGATATGTCTGCGGCTGGCTGGCGCAAAAGAGCGGAAGGGCGTATGCCCGACACGAAGCATTAAGGAATGCCTCAGCCAGTGGGGGCGTTCGAGGTAGCAGAACGGGAACAACCTCAGCGCTGGCGGGGTCCGCCAGCAAAGGAAAGCGGTAGCTTCGACGCTCGCGGCAAGCGCGCGGTAGACGTCAGAGGTTAAAGGCGCATCACTGAGGCGCATCAGGCGATCGCTAGATCTGTAGATTTCTGTGTCGGGACGAGTCAAGCCTGAGTCAAATTATATATCTTGCACTGACTCAGTGCCTTTCCCCTCCTCCCCTTGCACAGCTACACCGTTCACTCAACCGATCTCAGCAAGCGGACTACGGTAACAATGCCCATTCTCGGTCTCGACCCATCTTTGTACCCCACGAAACCCGCCCATTTCGACATCGAGAGGGTAATCCGGCCCAATATCCTCTCGTTGCACCCATACCGGTGTGCCAGGGACGACTACTCGGAGGGTGTTCTACTTGACGCCAATGAGAATGCGCTAGGACACTCTATACCCTCGTCCTCGAAGGTCACAGACCCTTCGGTCGCTCTAGACAAGGAGCTCGAGCACACCCTGCAGCTCGACCTTCACCGTTACCCTTCACCCACTCACGACCCAATCAAGACTCGGATAGCTGCGCTCAGAAACATTCCTGGTCCAGAATATGTGTTCTTGGGTGTTGGGTCAGACGAAGTCATTGATCTTCTCATGCGGGTATGCGTCGCGCCAGGGAAGGAGAAGATCTTGACCACGCCACCAACCTACGGAATGTATACTGTCTGCGCACAGGTGAACGATGTCGGGGTTGTTAAGGTCCCTCTGGAGCTTACTGGAACAAATGGAGAAGGCGGGGAGAACGGCCGATTCTCACCTAGACTAGCGGAGGTGTGAGCCTCGGTTACCTTCATATGCACTCAACTTTTGACATACTTTCTATTTCAGATTAAACAGGCTGTAGATGCCGATCCCTCAATCAAGATTATATTCCTTTGCTCACCAGGAAATCCGACCGGCACCTTGATACCACTATCAGTCGTACGAGCGCTACTGGAGTACGAAAAGTTCAAGGGCATTGTCGTGGTCGACGAAGCTTACATCGACTTCGCCGGAGAAGATGCCAGTGCTGCATCGCTCGTGACGGAGTACGCAAATCTGTGTGTCTTGCAAACATTGAGCAAGAGCTTCGGTCTTGCAGCGATCCGGTACGTCATTCCAGCCGTTCGTCCATCATCCGAGATTGACCAATCCATATAGATTGGGTGTTGCCATCGCTCACCCCGCTCTCATTCAAATCCTTATGAATACCAAAGCGCCTTACAACGTCTCCACGCCCACTGCCTCGCTCGCGCTCGCAGCCCTTTCTCCTGAGGCCATCTCGAACATGCGCCAGAAAGTCTCCGAGCTCGTCGCTGGCCGGGAATGGCTGCTCAAGGAGCTTGCTGCACTTCCACCAGGCGACCTCGGCGCCGCTGTCGGCGGAAACCACGCGAACTTCGTCATGATCCCCGTCCTGGAGAAGGGCGGCAGCGGGAAGCCGGACAGCGCCCGAGCGCACACAATTTACAAGGCGTTGGCTGAAGAGGAGGGTGTCGTCGTCCGGTATCGCGGCAGTGAGCCAGGGTGCCCTGGATGTCTGCGCATTACGGTGGGGACGAAGGAGGAGAACGAGACAGCTGTGCGGAAATTTAAGGAGGTGTTGCAGAAGTTATAGAATAGATGAAAGCTGTAGAACTGCGAAAGTTAAACTGCACTGCACCACTCTAGATGTTGATTGTCCTCCTGCGTACATTCCATCTGATGTTTGGCAAATGTCATTGTACAGCTGTCTGACACGGTGAAATATGATTCGAGACGCGTTGTGTGGTAGATAGCAGTGCGAAAATGGTGGGTCTACTCTACTCTACTCCGAATGATTAAGGATAAGTTAGCGGTTACAATACAGCTCAGGCGTAGTCCATTGCGAAAAATCAAACCACAAAACGTCGATCGAGCCCACATTTCCCCATATTCAAAACACAGAGTACCATATGACGAGCTATATCCGCTCGTACATGCAAATGTATGCTTTCGCCTTGAGGACCTCTTCTAGCGTGGTGAGTCGGACGACGGTATCACTGATGTATGCCCATCGACGCGTCTGCTTCTCCTGGGCCGAGCCGTGGGTGGATGACGAACTTCGCTGTGGTGGTGGGTCTGGTTTCGGCGACGAAGAGACCTCTGAGGACGGTGAGGAGGGTAAGGTCGTATATGCTATGTAATGCCCACCAAGCTTCGGCAAGGTGGTTAGTTGGGACATTTAGTGAAACGAAGTAGCAAGACACACCATATTGCCTATGTGCACGACTACTGCATATAATCGATACATGCATCGCTCATTCTGCGGCCGGCTCTTCTCGCGCTTGTGCCGCCCTAGTCCATAGTCGGCCTTGCGCGGCTCAAGATACGGCGCAACATCCAGATACTCTGGGAACGACACAAAGTCGTCCAATTTCTTGAACCCGCCGGAGAACGCCATAGCATATGGATTCGACTTGGAGATTTGCTGGAAGCGCTTGAGGTGGACGACGAGCACAGGCGGAGGAGTGGAGATCAGGTAGCGCTTGAACGTCTTCCGCAAGATGACCTGTTGGGATCGAGGGATCTTACGCTCAGCTCCATCCTTCTCTGGAGGTCGAGGAGGGCCTTGTGAAGACTTCAACTTCTCAGACGACGTCCGACGCGAGACGGACGGCGACGCCGAAGTCGATGCAGCAGAAGACGCGTCAGAGTAGGCAGACTCCTCGCCAGACACATCGCTCGAGTCATAGCCTTCTTCCAAGCTAGAGCTATCGTCGTCTGAGGCTTGGTTCTGGCGAGACGACTTTCTCTTCTGTAACTTCGGCGGGGCTAAACTGGCCAGGGAAGCACTGGAGGCTGACACAGCTATCGGCGACGGGCTGGGTGGAGGTCGGGCGGTGTCGGTGGGAGACACAGGTGAGGAGGGTGTGTCTGGGCCACTTGTCGAGATTGAAGGTATTGGTAAGCCCCCGTAAGACGATGGAGGGTCTGGGGTCTGAGGGGCAGAAGAAGCTAAAGGTTCGGGGAGAATGTCCGCAGTAGGGGTGGGGCATGTGTCAGGAGGTACAGATTGGACGGTAGTGGGAGCCGAGGATACAGAGAGGGTGTCCTGGAGAAAGACTGAAGAGGATGCAGCACTGCCGGAAACTAAGGACGTTGTGGCAGGCGAGATAGTGCCCAGATCCGGCGACGACTCCGCCGTATCGCGTCTACTCATTATTGGTCTCGTCTCCTCCGGGGCAATGATGATAATATCCGCATCATCGCTGTCTTCGCTGTCCTCCTTCTGTTCTTGGCTGTGTCGAGGCTTGTACGTGCCGTTCACAATCTTCCAGCAATGGTGACATCCCACCATGTTCTCGCCATCTAGAACTTCCACCGCGGTAAAGAGTCGAAGACATTCCTCTATGCCGGGTAGATGACCTAGCTTTGCTAGCAGCGCCTGGGCGGATAGCGACGGCGACGAGGGGGGCGTGCTGTGTTGACTCCCACCGCTGATCGCTTGCGTTAGCATAGAGAATGTGCTCGGCGCGGATGAGTGTACGTCAGCCAGTAGCTCACGAAGATACTCGGATTCTTGGCGTGACGCTTTCGGCGGTCGAGCCGCTTTCGAATGTTTGTCACCAGAGGATACGTTCGACACTTTGCGAAACGGGGGCAGCGGTCTTGAGACATTGAGCGGCGGCGTAGGCAGTGGTGACGCAGCAGGAGACGGGAGTCATGTCGCGAGTCTTCACAACCTCGACATAGTCATTGAGCTCGGAGAGGTTCTCATCATGGGTCTGAGGAGGTGAGGGAGGAGCAGGAGCGGCGGACGTGCGCTCCTCGCTGGTTGCGCGGGACATATCAGAGTCCTTGGAGCCCCAACTCTTCCACCCTCGGTCCCTAGAACGGCTCATTCGCTTGTCCTTCTTTGACATACCCATCGACACGCTGATCCGCCGACCCAACTTGCCCCACGCATCTTCCTTGCCTTTCTTCATTTCTGCATCTGCCTTCTCCTTTGGCTGTAGCGGCTCGGAGAATGCAATATGGGTTGGTGTCCTCTCGAGACGTTCACTGTCAGTGTTCCCCTCCATAATAGCGGGAGAGGACAGAGCAGCGGTAGATGACTCGCCCACGACTGCTTTCGCTATACGCTTCACTTCTTCCCGCGCATCCTGCTCCTCCTTCGCCTCCTCCGTCGTACTCGTGTGGTCGAAGCTCCGTCGTCTGTGGTCGACATTGACAGGCGGCTCTTCGTCGCGCTGCCCAGGGTCCATACTTCGTCGCGCGGGGCTGGCGGGCACGGACGACGATCGTTGAGGGCTGGATTCCCGCGCTTCTTTCGCCCGCAGCCGCAACTTCTTCGCAAACATCTTGAGCCGATCCCGCTTACGCTCCTTCACGTAGTCTTCCGGCTTGATACTCAGGCTCAGGTCGTTGAAGTCCTCGTAGGTGACAGAGACCTTTTGCAGGTATCGCATACAAGTATGCTTGCCAGCTTCCCACCAAAGAGGATGTCTACAAAGGACTCGAGCTTCTCGGAGTCTTGAGCGTGTGCGTCCTCGGACGGACCAACGGCTGCTGCTGAGGAGCTTAGGGTTAACGTCGCTCTCCTGGAACGACGACGTTTGTGCTTGGGTGGAGGTGGTTGGCGAACTTTGATAATCTGGATGCGGCTTAGTAGCTATTTTCGCACAGCCAATGAATGGTAGGCAACGCACGTCTAGCTCTTCCATGCGCATAGCGTCCAGCATATGCCTGAGGAACTCATGTGCGTCCTGCTGCCGAAAGTCGAGGTACTGGTCGTACTTGCGGCCGATAGTGGTGAGTAGGTCTCTATAGCTCGTTGAGTCAGAGCACACATGGAGAACATCTGGCTACGCACTTGGGACTCATGCTCGCTCGCTGATGGCCCTGCTGGATCCCCCAGGCCTTCTGCAACACAAACACAAACACGTCTCCAAGAGGCATCCCCTGTGTCCACTCGCGCTCATACTGTCCACCTAAGCCATGGCCGTTCGTGAGCTGCGGTGACCGCCGCGCAGCTTGTGTGTCTTCGAAGGTCACTAATGAGTGCAGCAGGGGTGTAGCAATCAACTAAGCACAGTCCATCAGTAATAACCAAAACTTGAGCTGTTAGTACATACCCCTTGCAGAGTTGAATTCATGAAACAAGTATTCCCATGATTTACAAGTCCCGGAGGTAGATTGGCGTCCCGCTCTTCCTCCTCCCTCTGCTTTCGGGCCCAGTACAGTTCTTGCGGTGTCAGCTGTTTCTTATGCTTCAGCATGTCTTGATTCTAGTTTAAACAAATACAAGGTAATTTAGTAAAGACAGACCGGAGAAACAGACAGGAAAGATGACGGTCAGTAGCAAGCTAATCATTGCCGGACGACTGCAATCCCAGCCCAGGGACCAGGGCAGATCGGGCGTCCGTGCCACGTGGCAACTCAGATCTGAGATCTCAATGAACCGCGGCCTGTGGCGGCTCACCGTCCTCGCGTTCAAACCGCAATTTTATTGACTTGCCTTCAACGACGAGCTCGCGGCCTCCTTGAACCAGTAAGCAATGTGAGTAGGAAACGCGGCGAAGCAGTTCCACATAAATTTGCTTATATATGCCCAGAATTGCGCGGTCAGGACCAGTGCTTGTCGTAGTGCTTCGACCACGCCTCACGCAACAATCGGTCTGCTAGAGAAGACATAACACCGGATAATCGAACCAGACCTGTCAGCTAGTCATTGTCCAGCTTAATTTGATACTGGCAGTACTAAATATCATAGCCTCTGAAGGTTACCAAAATGCCGAGGCCGGGTGTCAACAACAACTAGTACAACTGTACCAGGTGTGACGCTCTCAACTGGGGACGGAAATAGTGGTGCAGTCTCCGAGTAACTAGCTGGGAACAGACCAGCTCGAGACTGGCTTTCTCTGTTGCAGACTGTAGCTACTTATACAGGTGTAGTCCTAAACTGTACAGTACCACCCGGTATCTTCGTGTATGTACTAGAGCGATCCAGAACAATAGAGAAACATACGGAAACCACAAGTATCGATGAGAGAACAATAGATAGGGGTAGAAGACAACGGAAATGAAAAGAATACCCTAGAGACGCCCAGAAGTTCATGACACCGGGAAACTGGAAGACCAAATCCAAGAGATCGAACGTGTCTACGAGCGGTCCAGATCTGTCGAATGTGGATATACCCACTATTATCGATGCCTCTGTCAATGAAATTTCAGATGCCAGTGACTGGATAGCAGTCGTTGTGATTTTGTGCAAAGTGTTCGAGCTCCCTGGTATGGTGTTTTCCCTTTGTCTTTGAACCGTTCATATAAATGATATCACGTAGATCTCGATACCCGCAGCGGTCTGAAGAAAGTACATGCAAACTTTGAGCAAATTCAATGAAACTTGGGCAATTCATTCACAAAGTATTCTGTAATGAGAAGATTGCTGGAGGAATCGTTGGCATATGGTCTAAGATGTCTGCAGACGCTGTGCTCCGCACTAAGATTTTCCACGCCGGTGAGGTGGGGCGTGATACGAAGTTGCGAGGGTTTCCATTGATGTGTTTTCTTCGTCAAGGACTCATGTCTAAACTCATGCCCTTGCTTGATAATCCGAAGACGCGCCTCGTAGGCTTGCAAGCGCTGTCAAATATCACTCACCATGGAGGCGGTGAAGTCAGACATGAAATCGCGAACTATACTCCTACTCTATTGCGGCTGATGGAAGAGTACCCCGACGATGCCGCCATCAACGAACAGGTCATCGTTCACGCTCACTCACGCCATCGGAGCGATTGTCAACGACGAGGATACCCATCCACGACTCAAGGAGAGGAAAATCAAAGAGCTGAAGATTCCCAGAGTCTTAGAAGTCGTATTCACCAACATCAAGAAGCCAGGTGCCTCGTACTACATGCTATCGCACGCGCTGGAGTTCCTCACAGGAGTCGTAATGGGCTGTGGTAGGGAGATCATGGCCAACTCATCCGTTCTCAACCTCTTTGTCACTATGCTTCGCGGCAAGGATCTCAGCACCTGAGTCAGGCGCCCTCGGGCGGCCTATGTCGTCTCATGGCCCCCGAGTCTGAGGATGAAGTATCGCAATTTGGATCCGCACAAATTCCTTCACGCCCTTCGACGCGGGATTCCCACCACATCTTGAAAACCTGCTCATGAACTACAGCATGGCGCGATGCGATACTATGCTCATCCTCAAAAGCTCTAAGGCTTTTCAGGATGCGATGATGCAGTGTATGCAGGATCTTGACCTATACAGACTTGGAAAGAGACTGGCCCAACTTAAAGTTGAAACAGAGTTCTCTATCACTGAAGGAGCATAGCAGACGGTGAACGAGGACACCGGCCAACTAGAGCTCCTCACCCTCCATGGCTTACCATTCTCTATGTGGAGCGACTCCTTGCCGCATTGTGCAAATGCTCTCCGAGAAAGAGGTTCCCTGCAGACTTGGATGACGCTGACATCATCGAAATCAAGCACTACATCCGGCAAAGGCCGTGTACCCGACGCCATCATCCTAGCAGAGCAAGCCATTACCCGCAGTCCCCAAGTTGCGTATTTCTACTACCCTATCAGCCTAGGCGCGGATATGGCGAAGCGGACTACGTGGAGCAAAGAAAGGTTTGAAGTGTAGTACCACGACTCCGTTTGTTCGCCACTACCTATTATGGCGGGCAGTTGAGCAGGCAGGCGATCTTGGTCTCAGCAAGTTGCAGAGCTCGAGGCCTGCGGGAAGAGACGTACTTGAGAGGCGTCGCTTTCTTTATCTCAGCATTGGAAGACGCGAGGACATTTGTCAGTGAAACGCCCTCGGACAATCACCGCATGATCACCGTACTTAATTGGTACGTCCTGCTTACGCTGGCAATGCGAGGGCCCGACATTAGTCCCAGCCTGCAGGAGATAGATGTAAGTATCCCTTGTCGGTTTCCGGTATCCCATGAGTTACTCATCACTATGTATAAGACGCTAGACGGAAGATTGGCATCGCGCGCCAGTTTCTGGATTTTTTCGAGATGCCTTATCGGAATTCGCAGCTGCGTCTGGTGCGAGAATTGATTACAGCGAATTTCGAGATGGCCATAACAGAGTGGAACAACTTCATTGCCCACCTTGATAGTCTTCACAGCGCCTAGGAACTCCACAGGCAATCTGTGCTGGCGATCGGAGATAATCTATCGGCGTGGCTGGAGGGTGTCATGAACTTCTGGGCGTCTCTAGGGTATTCTTTTCATTTCCATTGTCTTCTACCCCTATCTATTGTTCTCTCATCGATACTCGTGGTTTCCGTGATGTTTCTCTATTGTTCTGAACCGCTCTAGTACATACACGAGGATACCGGGTGGTACTGTACAGTTTAGGACTACACATGTATAAGTAGCTACCGTCTGCAACAGAGAAAGCCAGTCTCGAGCTGGTCTGTTCCCCAGCTAGTTACTCGGAGACTGCACCACTATTTCCGTCCCCAGTTGAGAGCGTTGCACCTGGTACAGTTGTACTAGTTGTTGTTGACATAAGCTCGAGACTATCCTACCCCCGCGACGATCTCTCGTTGCTCCACCCATTCTACCCAGAACACCTACCTTGTTGCCCGGTCCGTCCTGTATAGGAGGATCGTGTAGATTGAGTTTTGAACCTAGTACATCGGACCGTGACCACCCGCGAAGAGGGACGCCCGTGAACCTCGGTATTGACCATCCCCTGTGTCGTTACCCCGTGCACACGCTGACTAGTTACCCAATCAGTACCCGGTTGATCCAACTCAACGGTTCCGAGCTTCATCTCAGAGAACTGTACCTTAGACACCCTAACCCGGTGCTCTTTGATTGGTTGGGAACCTTGGCGCAACCTTGGGTGTGGAAGCTAGTAAAAGCGGTAATCAGAAGGTGAGACAGGCGCTCTTTGGGCTTGTGTCCCTTAGAGTCAAGCTGCAATCGAGAAGTCAGTAGACCGCAGCGGGATCAAACAGCAGAACACTGGTAACTCGTGAGCTGTATCAGTAGTAGCATGTGCTGTGAACTAGTATCCTTCTAAGACAATGTCTACCCTTGTGCTCTTCATTTCGGTTGAAGAGTATTGCAGGCTGCCTAGAATAGGCTTCATCTCGTATGGCCGGAGGCAAAACGTGCCCTTGTATAGGACGACCCCATCATCACTCCACTAATCGCGAGAGACCAATCTATCAAAACACGACGGCAAGTGGTATTCGTGCCGCTGACCCCAAGTGTGTTCAGCGAGATATCAATCCAAGTGTCAAGTGTGAAACCTGCGTAGTCAGTCTAGAAATCAAGCGCAGTATTCTCATACCACGCAGCAGCCGACGACACTATCACCAATTCACCCACTCCCGCGAGTTATCCCTTAACTGTTGCCAGTTGACTTCCATTCCCCACGTGCTCCATCCCCTATCATCCCTGAACTGAAGCGCGAAGTCGTCGCCCAGTAAAGAGAACGAGACCACGCACAAACAGACGCCCTTCTACCCGACCACACCGAAGTGCATCAAATTCTCGCAGATAGCCGACGTTATGGCCACTGCCACTCT
>JAKOGH010001153.1:0-66633 GCA_024811115.1 Terana coerulea
GGCAAATGGCCAGACAAATGCTCGAAATCTATGGCTGCTACTGTGGAAACGGACAGCGACGAGAGCGACAACGACTTCCAGCGAGCATGGGCAGCACCCCCGGCGATAGGCCAAGCGCGAAGCGAAAGAGAAGGCGGCAGAAGGAGAGAAGAGCAGGGAAAACAGCCGATGAAAGCGAACCGTCCGATGACAAGGCGTGCCGGGAAGTCATCAAAGCCTTCGACGAACTCATGAAAGTCTTCGGACAACCCGTTCCCTCGCCGGCTACACCACCAACCCACTGTCGACACCTCCGGATCAAGTGGACGATCGAAACCAACGTTCCCTCCCCGCCCTTTCGACCTGCTGCGTCGCTCGTCCCTCGACCGACGTCCACACGTCATCTGCGCGCATACAGGGAGTGCAAAGGAGGAGGAAAGGACATGCGTTTCAAAGCCAATCGGACGGACCTGGCACGCCTCTCGGCGGGCATAAGGACATGCGTTACAAAGTCAACCGTGTAGGGTCGGGGTTCCACGTCGGCAACCACACTGGTAGGCTCGTCATCCACCTCGCCAACCATTCCTCGACACCACACACCACCGCCGAACACACAATTCTCACCTTACTCCCACCGGCCCAAACCAACGACGCATGCATGATTTGTGGAGAACAGGGACACTGGGGCGCATGGTGCAACCAATATCGTTGCTGGAAATGCCACCAATACAAGCCCGGTCACTACGCAAAAGATTGCCCCACTCAATATACAACTCGACCGCTCGTCCCTACTCCCGCAGTACGAGATCGACGAAGACCCGACCTACGACCAAGGATGGTACTATGGTTGAAGAAAGTCGGGGACTTTCAGACTGGATAGGAGGGTAATGTTACGGACAGAATTATTCTTTTATTCGAACGATTAGCAATATTGGCTCGGTTCGCGACTCACGACTCACCTCGCCCTGTGCCCTATGACTCAGCCAGCGTGAGCGTACCCTATGCCCTGCCCAGACTCATCTACTAGTCTCAACACTAGTACGGATACGTAGTATGCTCTCCCACGCCACCATCTTGTACAGTAGTATAAAGATCGACCAGTCAAGGCCTCATAGCCTTAACTGCGATCTCTTTGTTTATTAACATCAATATCTCTGGTCAGTCTCTGCGTGCTAGAGGGAAACCTCCGTAATAGCCCTCAGAGTCGCATTGAGCCCCCAGCTCATTGCGCAACGACCTTGGTCTTAACATAAATTGTGTGTACTAGTGCTAGAAACAATTCACAGTTGCCCAGCGCCAATGGCAAGTGTGGCGTGGGCTAATCTTCAAGCTTCAAGTTTCAGGTTGATTCATCCTTTTGTGTTGGCTATAGTAAGTCACTAGTGATAGGCAGGGGTTTGCAAACCCTCGGAGGGTTAAGGGTAAGGGTATGGAGGGTAAGGGTAAGGGTTGAGAACAGTTAACCCTTGTCTAGCAGGGGTCTGTGTTCAAATAGCAGATGTGTTGCTAGATAGAGCTGCAAGTATTGTGAGTGCTTTTATATCAATGCAAGCTACTCAAATAGAAGGCTGACATTATAATTGAATGAAAAAGCACTTAAAGCACTATTTTCTGCCCATTTTGGCAAGGGTTTGAAGGGTAGCCCCAACCCTTACCCTTCATGAGGGTAAGGGTTTTGAAGGGTAAGGGTAAGGGTTAGCCTCTAAGCATGGAGGGTTTACCCTTGCCAATCACTATAAGTCACAACAACAGGTGGGCAGAGTAGTAGGTAACAACTCGCATATCTAGCTACACCGATGAATAGTTAGGAATCCTAGGCTCTTTTCCAGTACTCGCTGGATCGAGGATTTTGACCTTAATCGACTTCGGGAGCTCTGTTCAATGTTAGTGTTCAAACGTTCAAGTCACTCAGCTCCAACTTGTGGTAGAACCGAGCGGAAGTGGGCCGCGGCAAAGCCGAGCGATCATTTCGATCGTTCCCGCGCACAGTTGCCTTTTTGAGCTGACTCCGAGTCCCGCCCGCCCGACGAGCGCCGGAAGCAAACTTGAGCTTGAACGACGATCTCATCCGTCGTCTCGCCGCCCAATAGTCTCGGGGGCGGCGTTCCGCGATCGTACCCGCAATGTTTCTCATTCGACACCAGATAATGCTTCCGGAGAGAGATAAATAGCTGGGGCACTGAGAGGTCAGTTGTCAGAAACCCTTCACTGCATCTACCCGCCTACTACTCTTTGCTGGCCAAAGATATTCTCATATCCACCACTCTACTATCTCGCAACCTTACCGCTTCATCACAATCATGGTCTACCACTGCTACGCTTTCTTCACCCGTTGTGCTTCTACCGGTGTTCGCACCTGTATGTCTTCATCCAGCCCCTTATTATTCCCTTGTGCTCACACGCCATCGTCACAGACACTACTGCAATCACCATAATGGGACATAACATGCCTATAACCCTGTCACCCATCATAGAGGAGGCTGAGGTCGAATGGATCGATCTTTTCGAGTCGTTCGACGCCCACCAATCACCCGTATTCTCGGACTCGGACGATGATCCTAGTACCTTTTTGCGCTACACACCCGCGCATTATGAAACCGAGGTCCCCGCGACGCCAAAGCTCCCCTCGATACCGAGGTTCACTGGCAGCAACTTTCCGTGTCATTGGGAAATCACGGTCCCATCCGCATACCGCACGCCGGACTTGCACATGTTGGAAGAGGCAGGCCCTTCCACCAACGCGAGGATTGGTTTGGGGTTGTTCATGTGAGGACCTGAGCAGCTCAAATCTACATTCACGTCTCCTGGATATGTAGGCCACGCAGCGCTTGGCTTGTCCAATGAAACATTTGCAATGAAATATTTACAAAGTTTCTATTGTATTCTAACTCTGCCCGCTTCATCTCGGTGCACGGCTGCTAGTGCTGAATGCATGCCTTACCCCTCTTGGAACTTCACATATTTCCGTTACCAGAGTTTTCTTCGTCCATCTCGTTGAGCTTCCTCTTCTTGGGTACCGTGCCAAGGAGTACAAACGGCCCGTCCTGAGGAAAAGGAAATTCGGGAAAACGGCCTGGGCAGGACCATCTGCGAGGAGCGGCATGAGTGCCCCAATCCTTGAACGGATCGGTTTCTTGCTTGTCATTCGGGGGAAACTGGTCCTCAACAGTGTCCGACACAGCCCAATCGTCACGACGGAGGTACAGATCGAATTTCTTCTTCCACAAAGACGCTTGGGATAGCTGTTTGCGCTGGGTATCTGTCGCTTCGCTGCCATCCGGCGCATGGAGAAATGAAAGCACAATTTCGTCTAAAGGATCGATTTCGGTTGGCTTGGATGCGTCGATTTCCAACGCACGTTGCTTCATCCTCTGCTGTGCACGCACCATCTCCTGAAGGGCGTAGTACCTGCTCCAAGTTGTGGCAAGGTCGGCGATGAGGTCGCGTAGCGGGGCGCAGACAAAGCTAAGGTCTTTGAGTTTTTGATTCATGAGCGCATAAAGTTTCATTGTGCCTCCGAGTATCTCGTTTGGATCACCTTCGTAGGGCTCCTCGACCTCATTGAACATATTCATGGGAAACCGCTTGATCATGGACTGCAAATTGTCAACTTTGAAATAGTGCAGGGCACCATATAATAGGACCCAGAACAGTGATTCCAGGTCATCGAGTACGTCGTGCGGCTTCTTGGGGTCCTGAAGGATAGCAATGGACATGAACGGCCAGGTTCCCTGAGACGTGGATGAGTCGCAGGCAGACGTAAGATGCAACACATAGCTCACCGTGCGGTAGGCGATGTCCGTAGCTCGCCCTGAGTGATCCCAATCATTGAGAACGCCCCTGCCTGCGAGGCTAATCATGATGTTGCCGATGCTCAAATCGCGGTGCAGTATATTCTCCTTCGAGTTGAATGCTGCCTCGACAGCTTCGACGTGACACAGAATCAACACGCATGAGATTACCGGAGCAATGTAAATACTCACTGTCAATCGTATCGCGTAGAGCCTGGACGAATTCCCTAGAATTGAGACATGACTCGATGGGAAATGCGACGTCTTGCAAAAGCCTGTGATGAATGCGGGCCGTGAATTCTCCATGACGTCTGCGCCACACGAGGTAGTTCGGGTCAGTCGACTCCGCGATTTCTTGATTCTGCGTCTTTTGCGGACGGCCCTCGACAGGTACATCGCCAGCAGCGAGGACGGTTGGGAGATGGGGGACCCCTAATCCCTTTAGGTTGACGTAGAGTTCACTTTCGGGGAGATTTTCAGGGTGGACAACACGCCAGCTATCCTTCAAAACTTGATCTCTGATGTCTTGAGGTCGAAAGCCAGGTAAGCACGAGTAGCCCTTCCGCAGGGAGATCTTGTTTCGACGAATGGGGTCCCGACTATAACGTCTCTGCGGTCTGCGGTATCGACGGTGATCTTGTAGATCTCGTAGGCTCTGCGCCATGAGTTTTCGGCGTTGGGAAGCTTGCGGCAAAGAGAGGGTAGAGTCTCGGTCACGTATCGCTTAATGGCAGTTTTAAACAGCTCTTTCTCTGCGGTACTGGCCACGCTGACGGTGGGGTCCCATCCACGCTGGGTGTCGTCCATGTGGGCGTACCGCCAGAAAAACTCGGCCAGAAGCTCGGGGTTGGCGATGTAGTCAAAAGATTCAGTGACGACAGGACCCGCGCGGTCCCAACGGAGGATTCGCGCCTTCTTCCCGACAATGAGGACTTGGAAGAAGAAGGAAAGAGGTTGGCGAGCGCACTGCTCATGGGCGTAAGAGATCAGTTCACCGCGCGTCAACGTGCCCCGGTCGTCTGGCTTCTCGCAAAACCTTCTTGTCACGTTCGGAGGCCGTCCTTTGCCAGGCACGATATCCACAAACGCGTCATCGCGCGCGTCGATCTTGAACACAAAGCCCACTAGAACGCGCGCGAAGTCAAAGTGTTCTTGGGCGGCATCCCTTTGATCATGTCCTGCCTCCTCTGAAGTCGCTCGTCGGAGACCGATGTCAGGGTATGAACAGTACTTGTTCCGCTTCGCTTCGTCTATTCTTTGAAAGAGCCTCAATCCCGGGATAAGTCCCGCACGCAGGGTGTTTGTGATCTATGGACGTAAGGCAATACATATCAACGACATCCAAGGTCTTCCAGAGTAAGGAAATATACTCACAAACGGCGACAACATGTCCGTTTTCTCAGCAAGCCGTCTCATGCTCAAACGATAGTCGACGGTGGGGGTATGAGAGGCGATGGCAGGTGCAACTGGCATAAATCTGTCGTATAAAGTACTGAGGGGCATAGTTCCCAAAAACTGCCCTTTCATTTCTTCAGCGTATTCTTTCCATAGCAGCTCTACTGTTGGTACTGGCGTGCGACGGTGCGAGCTCTGAGTCTCCGGGCGTGGCTTGACAGGAGCAGATGAGACTCTACGGTAGGTTACGTTTCTGCCGGCGGCGGGAGGCATCTTGCACGTTGTCAGAGAGTAGCGATAAATGAGGGGGAAATATGAGCTTACCCTTCAGACGGAAGTGTCTAAATAGTGATCAGGTAGCAGCCAGAGACGTGACGGTGGCCTTTCAAGGTCCACTGGTCGAATGATTGAAGTTGGGAAATGGCCAAGGCCTAGCGACAGGTAGCGAACCTGCCTTTCTGGGGCACAATACTCCAACCTCAGGATCACTGGCCATTGTTCGAACTACCATATCAGAAAAACTTCACGCCTCAGCGCTTACGCAGAGGCGAAGTTTCACCGACTACGGAGACAGACTTCCCTATAGCGCAAGGATTTCAAGTGGTCTTATACGTAAGGAGAGAAATGGTAGCGAACGCGGAGCTCCGTACACTCGCGCTCCCTGCCGCTCAGTACGGAAGTGTTGTTCAGGAAGGTCGTTGTGGCAACGGGAGAGCAGATTTCCTGCCACGAAGTCAACATCTAATATGGTTTCTATTACACCTGAGTAGCGATGTACTTCACCTTAGCATAGCTTGAGGTTAGTGAAGAGCTTGTAGAGAGACTATTGAAGAGCTCATCATGTCACTCATAGAAGTGTTGCTCTAAGCGCCCGGCTACATCGAGCGCCGTGGCGCATCTAGTAGCCCTTTCTCACGATCCCTAGCTTCGTAGTGTTTGCTTAGGAACAAGTAAGTGACCGCTGTCAGATGTACACCCAGTCAGTGACTTGAGTAGACTTACAGATCCCGGTCATGCATTGAATCACTCTTGTCCTATTCTCGTCATCATCATCATAATATACAAGAGGTGCCTTCGCTTCGCTTCGGGGAGTGGCCTAGCTTGGCGTTGGGTTAGGGTGGCGGTGGTCAAGGCAGCTTACTGCTAGTAGGGTGCTGGCTGCAAGGTTACCGCTATGGCTACAGCTAACATTACTGTACATTAATGACCTGACAGGGGCCGGATGTGACTGTGACAATTTTGCAATGATCCGGATGAGCGGCGGCAGGGTCGAGGGCCTGTGACATGCTTCCAGAGACCGGTGGTGAGCGGGCTATCTGGAGCCAAGTTTGGTGTTTGCTCACCGTTATTTCGCTGTTATTGTGCAGCATCTACCATGAATACGCTGTTCAAGAGCGTTGAGTGGAAAAGAAGGCTCATTGCGCCGCAGGCTCGAAAAATTAGGGGTAAGGACTTATGTGTCACAAACCGGCGGACCCTCTGTGACCGGTGACAAAAACCCGGATAGCGGACAGGCGGGACCCCTGTGACGTGTGACACCCTGTCAGGTCATTAATGTACAGTATACTACGGCTGCAGCTGAAATCAACGGAATAACTAAACAGCGCTGCTGCCAGTACAGAATGACTCGGCGGGTATATATATGCACCAGAATTCGAAGCTAGAGGAGACACGTAAGTACTTCCCAAAATTAACGAAAGCGGCGGGCCAGACCGGAACGCCAGACACCGCCAGAGGCTGCGAGGGTTAAGACGAGTAAGACGGGCCGCAGCGGGGATCAGCAGAGATGGAATGGCCCGGAATCCACGATACAAACTGCGGGGACGCGTAATGGGCCAGAGGTCAGTGAACGTACTTATACCAGGCACCGCGGAGGGGTACACCCCAGGTGAGTCAGTAAGAGATTGAAGGCTTTTGTTACTTAGGTGCCATAATTGTAATATCATAATATATATATATATATATATATATATCACTTCTTCTCCCTGTAAGTACAAGTTCAACAGCATGACTCCAAGTTGCTCCGCCTGAACACAAATGTTCTGGAGACACCAATGTTTTGCTCAAGGGCAAACATTTGTCTGATACTTGCAAACACAAACTTAGGAATGTAGGAATTTAGGCGTGTGTTGGTTTCCCACCCAGATATGACATCTGGGGGTAATTATCCCGAGGACCACGTAAAGGTCCACGCCAGGACCAGCATCCTCAGGCAATGCTGGCCCTCCCTCGGGGACGTACCTTGGATAATTTCGGACAGAAACGTGAAACTGGATGGCGCGGCGGAACGGACAGCTGGCGACTCGCAGCACAGCGCTCAGGCCTCAAGCCCTGGCTGCTTTTGCCACCGTCAACGCACGGCGGGGCCGGAGAGGGGGAGAAAGGGAGAGAGTCGGGTCTGGCGACACGACGAGACGAGGAGGAACACTCACAGCACGGGAGCCTAGTATCCCAGGCACGAGGCTGGGACTCTAGCGGAAAAACGGGCTGGGCTGCGGAGGTTGATGGACACCATTGGTCGTCGGCGCATCCGCCCCACGACTTGGACATTGGCCAGCCCGAGCGCAGCGCTGTAGAGTGCGAGGGACCTCCTGGCGGGTAGGAGTCCGTGCTGTGTGCTATGAGTCTGTGGTATCCACCGTCGCTCGTAGCGTGTCTGGGGAAGATGAAAGAGGAGAGAGGGTGAGGGCTGGTGAGGATGAAGAGGCCAGCAGACGGGGGTATTTATACGCTGGCAGACAGCCCGTTTATTCACAATCAACAAGGGCGTCACGAGCCTCGTCGCGCTCTTCACGCTCCAAAGCGGTTCACTTGCCTAATTAGGCTGTGGCGCAAGGCGCTTATATTCGACGCCCGGCGACGCTCCCCGAGAGCCGATGACGACCTTTGTCCCAGACTGCCATGTACCCCTCCTAATTCGCCACACCCTTTTGCCCCGGTATTGGGCACATCCTCTGAGCGTGCCGGGCTGCGGCAATGCTAAACTTTTGAACTAGAAATCAATCACAACATAGACCTACGCCGCGTTCAGTCGCGTCTCAGATGTCCATCGAGCAACGTCTAAGCCCACGCCGGCATCCAGTATGCCCTATAATCATACACTCATGGCAGTTTTATAACGTGATAGAGCAGCTGAGATGCAGAGCAACTGTACGCCGGCATCCCAACTTGGAGTATACCATGGCGGACGACAGGAGGTTTTCTTGGCTCAGAAGGTTGCGGCCGACGAAGTCCATGACACGGTTTCTCCTCCCCAGATAGTTGGTTCGCTTACTTCTCGGCCTGGTGAACTGCGAGATGTCAAATCAACGCGAGCTCTGATAAGGGCAACAGTGAGCAAACCTCTTCGGGGGACGCCGGACTCTGCTCAGCGTCTCAACAGGGTGAACTTCCAAGCTCATGTGCAGCGTTAAGGCGGCGACGGATAGTTCTATCAATATCACGCTCAAGACAATTACACTGTTTGAAAGTACCAGTGTTTGCGTGCAGGCCCGCGACGCTGGCAGTGAGAAGCCTTGGCTTTGTTGTCGGAGACGAGAGTCCCAACCTTCTGAGCTACGGGAGGGAATTGCAGTGCAGGGTGAGCACTCCTTTACTGCCCATTCCGCTGGAAGAAGGACCTATGCCAACTGCTTCACGTACGGCTACGAAGGACATGCCGCGAGATGACCCATCGCGGCGGACTGGCCCACCGAACCCGCGACGCTTACGATCGGGGTCAAACTCAATGAAATCCTCCTCAAGTTTTCTGAGCACATACCGATTCAAAGTATGGGCAATCTATGCCGCGCAGACGGCAGAGCACAACGTACCCCAACGCAAATGATCACTGCTACTTCTACGGCGCTCCGTCAGTCTACAGGCGCGTCAAAGGAACCGGACAAGGCATGCGGTCGCCCCGCACTCTCGCAAACACCTATGTCCGTAGGCCGCGCCTCGTAGAAGACTTCCGTCGCGCCTCTTGTGCATAGAGCGTGCTGAGTCACCCGCGAAGTACTCAATCCTGCGCGGCTCTCATCTCGAACAGTTCTTCGCTGCCCCGACCGGAGAAAAACACGTTCACCCGTCTTCGTCCACCCGTACCTCCCGTGCGCTTACACTTCAATAGCAGCCGTGGAGAGCGCCGTCGCCGTCAGGTCTCCCGCAGCGCCACGTCGTTCAAGTTCGCCATGTAGCACGCGCGCTTCGGTGAGGAGCATCGCGCGTTTGGCTCGGGCGCGTCGCCCTGCAATTCAAGATGTACTTCCCCGCGGATTTACCTGCGCGGATTCTCGTGCACCTTGCTGCGTGTGCGTGTGCATTACATTTTTCCGTTCTGCCTCATGCTCAAGAGCGATTTACAAGCCTACCGCAGGCGCTCTTGGGATGTTGCTTCTCCCGCGAGCTGAAGCGAGCACGAGTCAATTGTTGGAGCGTGAAACAACCCTGTCGCGCGTACGTCTGAAGCTCGAAGGCCGAAATCTTGCAGCTAATGATAGCAACGTCCCCACAGGTGCAATTGCCGCACAAGACACCCGTGTCGGCACGCGGCCACCGCACGGCTCCACGCCTGTCTCCTGGGTCGGACAAACGCCACCGACGCGGCGCGTGCGCGGAGCGTCCTTCACAAACTGCTAATTCGCATTCCTCGATCGTCACGGGCAAATCATGTACACAACGTGGGTCGCCACGAAGCCGCCGGCGCATCACGGGAGCGGCATATGCTGGCGGCGGTTGTGCGGCTCGCGAGGCTTTTGGCCGCGGCGCGACATTCATTCACAAAACCTCGTTCACACTCGTACGCATCGATCTTTGGTTGCCGGGCGTGCCTTGGGAAGGCGAGAAGGCGAGGAGGGCACGAAGGCACCGGATTCATCTCCAGGGAGCCGTGTGCGGTGCAGATCGCTCGCACGACGCCGCGGGGCGCATGCGCGTCGAAGGCCGTTCGCGGGAGACAGCTCGAATGCGATCGCCGTTCTGTGCGCACATTCGCGGATGCTGCCCTTTGCCTCGGACCGACCTCTTGACGGCGATTCCTACCGTGCTTCAGCGATCGTTGGCCGCGCGAAGGGTCCGAGGGCGTGGACTGCTCCCCCGACGCGCGGTCTGCTCTTTCTCCTGGACGAATAGAACAACAATGGGTCGGCAGGGTGAAGACGAACTCACGACAGAGGGCGCCCGGACGCGTTCCTGTGCACACGAACAGTAGCTGCAAGGCAAACGGAGTGGGATGGGCCCGCCACCCTGGCAATGGTGAATCGGAAACCTACACCGACGCCAACGTAGCCGAGTGCGACGTGCTATCGCCGCCATCGCATTTATGAAAACGTGCGGTCGGTGTACATGACCCTCGCCCCGAACCTCGTGTGGACGCGCGGTGTCTCCGGCTGCGACCCTGTGTTTCATTGCCCTCAAGGCAGCGCCATCGTGGAGCTGTCGATTGCAACACGCCGCTCGCAGGGATGAAGATAGTCGACTCGTACACGTGGACCGAAAGTGGACTCTATTCGGACGCTGGCCATGGATATGCACTGTGAGAGCCGAAGTCTCTAGTTGCCGAACACATTAAACTTTGTGTGCGCCAGTATGTCCCTTGTGGGCTTCTGGTTGATTGCAGACGCGCACCCCCTATCTGGTTAGCCCCGGAGCAATGGGACTAGGCACATCGCGATTACACATATACGGACCTCACGGAGGCAACCCGCAGACACGCAGCAGACAGCGAAGCATCTCTGTCGGAGCGCAGGGCTCCCGCGAAGGTGGCATGTGCAAAGCGACCATGACAGCAACCATAAGTACGTGATAGTGAAACACGTCGAATTGCAAAGATGTCGAGACAATGCGGTGATCAAGCATCAAGCCTGCTAAACTACATACATGGGCCATTATACAGGCATAAAATATACACGGGGGCCCTATCCACTCTGCACGCAAACGTCCGTGCGGTGGGGCTGCGCGGTCTATTGCGGCTTGTCGGTCGCGGTCAGGTTGAGGCGGACGATCCGCCGGCTGTCGTCGGCGCAGCTGCCCGGCTGCGACTCGATGCTGCGCGACGGACGCTCGGTGAGTGGCCGGCACGTCACGACAGCAGACGGTGCTCACACGACGTTCACGAACTTGTGCCGCGCAACGCGGGCCGACGGGCTGCCCGCCGGCGCGGGCTTGCGCACGTTGTGGATCACATAGTATCCGCCCAGGACACCGTCCTGCGTCGCACACCCTCAGCCAACCTTCCAGCGCGCGCCGAATAGAGTCCATACGCACCCGGTTCGACTCGTCGCGCGGGACTTCGACCGCGTTCTGCCACTGCACCTTGAGGCGGTAGCCCGACGCGGCGAGCAGCGCGAGCACGGCGTGCCGCAGGTCGGACCCGGCGAGCTCCTTGCCGTTCGCGCTGCCCGCGACGTCGCGCGCGAACGTGTCGTCCAGCGCGCGCCGGCACTCGTCCTCGGAGCGCGCCTCGAAGACGCGCGCGATGTGCTCGACGGACCAGGCGTACAGCGACGGGAGCATCCTCTGCGGTTCGCGGCGGCGGCGCGGAGTATCAAGTGTGTATAGTAAGTGGACGACGACGGCGGGGGCGGGACGGCGCGAAGGGTGCGATGCGGAGGGCTGGGCTGGGCTGGGCAGAGCCCCGCCGTACTTATACGCATACACGGCCGGCCCCAGCAGCAGTCCCGCACACTGGCGACCCTTCCCCACGCCCCGCAGACAGGCATAGAGCGTCCGCCGCCCGGGCGCCCTGCCGGCGGTGCGAGCGCGCGGCCGTCCCTGCAGGCCTGCGCGGCGGGCCCTGCGGCTTCTGATGCTTCCGCGGCATCATGCATGACGCGGATCGCAGCGGGCTCGCCGTGTGCAAGACACAATATCCCGTCCCTCGTGGCGCCGCCACATCTGCCAGCGGCTGAGCGCTGGGAACGCAGAGGCTCGGCCAGGCCCGCAGCGCGGCCGTCTCACACCCTGCTCAAGAAGCGCAGGCGTTGCGAAACGCTGCTGAGCCGGCGGGCCACGAGCCGGGCCAGACGCTTCTCCTGGAATTGTTGCAACATACAGAACGGATGGACCCATACATGTATTTGTGATCGAATACAGGGTGTGTAGACATTTCGGCGTGCCGCTGACCTTCTCGTAATGTGGCGAGAGCCCATTCAACAAGTCTCGGGAGAGATTCGCACTGCAATCTGGGGCGTGATGCCTCGTTGCGCTGTCTATTAGCATGACGGAGGCGACGATCCACAGCGCTGGGTATCACGCCACGGCTGGCCTGTATGCATAGCGTATGAATCCTGTGTCAGCGTCAACGCGGCGCGTACATGTACCACTTCCAACGATCCGCACAAACACGCACTTCTTCATCGTCAGCCTGTCTTAAAGTTGTTCCAGGTGCCCCGTATGCTTGCAGTCCGCACAATCATCCTAGACACTATGAGGAAGCAAGGATGTGGAGCGCTGCACGCACCGTCCGCGACGGTGCACTCCTGAGCCCAAAGAGCGCTGCAGCGGCGACACTGCGGCCGTGGCATCTGCGCACTGGCGGCGGAACGGAGGCATCGTAACGGCACAGATCTGGAAAAGAGCCTGTCATGCCACGCAGGCGATCCGAGCAATATCTGCAGGCGCGCTCGAAGCGCAAAGAGCTAAATGAGCGAGATGAGTCAAAGCCTCCTTGAGATAAAGGCATGGGGGCGCCTCCGGCATCAAAATGTTTAAGTCATGCCTCGCACCTTGCGGGTTCCCTCGCGAAGCCAGAACCCTGCAGGGCACGGTCGTCAGATCGTGGCGCAGAGGTCTCCGAGCACGCAGCGTGTTGATGAGAACACCAACCGGAGCAGCGACGATATATTGGTATGGTGGTGATACAGGCAGAAAGCATCCGAACATCTTCACTTCAAGGCCTTTTTCATTTTCTGCAGTCCAGACCAGGGCCCCGTCAGTCACACTACGAAACACTCTGAATGGCTGTGGGAGAGGATGTGCACGCACCTCCTCCATCTCGTCCAAGTCGTTTGTCTCGATCCGAATGATCTGCTTCCCCGTCGCCTTCTCGATTTCCTCCATCTGCTGCCAGGTGCGCTTGTCGTGCACAAAGTTGATCGAGATGCCCTTGCGGCCGAACCGGCCAGTGCGTCCTGCGTGCCCGCGTCAGCTCACGGCCGCGCGCAGTCTCCCCGGGCGACGCACCGATCCGGTGGATGTACGTCTCGATGTCCGGCCGCGCGTCGTCGCGGTGCCGCCCGTCCCCGCGCTCGTTGAGCAGCGGCAGGTCGTAGTTGACGACCATGTTCACCTGCAGGATGTCGATCCCGCGCGCGACGACGTTCGTCGTGATCAGCACCTTCTCGCGGCCCTCGCGGAAGCTGTCGATCACCGCGTCGCGCTCGCTCGCGTCCTTCGCGCCGTGCAGCGACGCGACCTTGTGCCCCTCCGTCGTCATGCGCTGCGAGATCCGGTCCGCCGTGTGCCGGTGCTGCCGCCGCCCGCCTCAGCCTCAGTGCGCGTCTCGTCCGGGGGCAGGCACGGGGACGCACCTGGCAGAAGATGATGCTCTGGCCGATGGTGAGCAGGTTGTAGAGCGAGACGAGCACCTCGTACTTGTGCTCTCGTCGCGGCAGTCCATGTAGAACTGCCGGATGTTGTCGACGGAGACCTCGTTCTGCTGCAGCTCGATCTTGTTCGCGCCCGGCGCGAACTTGCTCGCGAACGCTCGCACGTGGTCCGGGAACGTCGCGGAGAAGAGCACGATCTGCACCGGGTGCGCCTTCGGCAGCATGCTGCGGGGCGCGGGTCAGCGCGCGGCTCGGCAGCAGCGGTGGGTGGGCGTACTTTTTACGCGGAGCGTCTGGTCGCCTAGCCCGTCCTGGTTCAACATCTCGTCCGCCTCGTCCAGCACAAACACTTTCACTTCCGACACGTCGATCACCTTGCGCCGCACGAGGTCCGTCATGGTCCCCGGCGTGCCCACTATGATCTGCGCCGTTACCTTGCTCGCGCCTCTCGGCAGATGTTCCTTGATCGCGTACTCGGTCTGCACTGGCGTGAACTTGCCCATGGCGACGACGACCGACATGATCTGCCGCGCCAGTTCACGCGACGGAGCCAAGCACAGCGCCTACACCTCACTGCTCAATACACCTCCCGTCTACACATAAGTTCTGCTGAAAAGTATTCAAACATACCTGCGGCTTGTTCACAGAGAAATCCACGCGGCTCAGCATCGTGAGCACAAACGCTGCCGTCTTGCCTGTGCCGGACTGCGACTGCCCGATCATGTTCTGCGGCCTGCGGGGCGCGTGAGCCGGTGCGGGTAGGGTATAGCCAGGACGCCACATACGGATTGGCGACAAGCAGCGGCAACGCGCGTTCCTGAATCTTGGACGGCTTGGAGAAGCCCATGTCATAAATGCCCTTCAGCAGGTCCTGGTGGCTACAAGTCCGTAATCCAGTGAGCCGGCGGGGGGCACGCGGAGAAGCGATCGTGGTACGGACAGGCCGAGTTGCTCAAATGTCTTTGCGCTGAAGAGCGGAGAGTTTGGGTCGGCTTGTTGATCGGCGAGGGTGACCTGCAGGAGCGGTGAGGCAGCGCGTGTGGCGCGAGAGGCGTAGTACTCACCGAGACCTCGTATGTGGACTTGATCAAGTCATCCGCAGCATCCTTCGCAGCTAAATCAAGCTCAAACTACGCTTCATCGCAGTGTACGGCCATCTAACCTTGCTGGGCCTCTTTGGACTCGCTCTTCTCCTCTGGCGGGGCCGCTGCTGCCGCTGCTGCACCAGTGTAAATATTAGCGATAATTGGCACACAAATTGGTTGCAGAGTACGTACAAGATGAGCTGGGTGTGAAGAATCCATCCGCATCCTTCTGCATACTCGCCATCTGGTGGAAGGGTGAAAAGGATGTGGTGGTGCTAAACGAGGTCGCGCGCCGCGCTGCTTGGGCGCTGCAGCTAAAGCATAGCGTGGGAATCCTGCATTCGTCCAATCATCCACGATCTAATCTAATCTCTTACGGCGCGCCCCACCCAGGTTAGTCAGTCAAACTCACTCTCCTACTTACCACGACGTGCACGGGCTGCATATTACTGACATCTGCGCATTTCAAAAGTTAGAAACTCGACACTCGAGCCGTTCGACCCGACACAGCTCGGACTTTGTCAGAGGTGAAGTCACCATCACGCATTTCTGCAGTGTCTTACCCAGAGTCCAGACTGACATTCAGTGACGGCAGCCACTGAGGAACATCTCACCCGGGATATGTACCTCATAAACTGACACAGACGAAGTAAGCATTACGCATCTCTGCAATGTCTTACTCAGACTGACGTCTGGTGTCAATGCCGGCAGCGAGATTCATACATTTCCATCTCGCGCCCTTTAGACATTGCATGAGAACCCGCATGTCCACGCAGTACGACCAGCTGATACACCGTCTGCGGCAGGGCGTCGCCGCTGTAGAACTCGTGCACACGCCTCATGCCCGCTGGCCGCTGCCCCAAGCTCTCCCTGCCACCAGCCCGCCGACGCGCCTCCGAATATCCGTCCTCGACTCCTCGTTCAACCCTCCCACACTAGCGCACCGCGCACTCGCGAGCCTGGGCCCTACAGCCGAACCAGCGTCGGAAGCCTCAGCGGCGGCGGAGGAGCAGGAGGGCTTCGACGCGCGGCTCCTCCTGCTCTCCGTGCGCAACGCAGACAAAGGCCTCAAGCCCGGCGACGCGACGCACGCGCAGCGCCTCGCGATGATGGCGCAGCTCGCGCACGACGTCTCCGCCGCCGCCCCGGCCGCGGACGCGAACGTCGCCGTGGCGATCATCGACGAGCCGACGTTCGTCGGCAAGTCGCGCCTGCTCCGCGCGTTCCTGCGCGACAGGCTCGGCGCACTCGCATCGGGAGACATAGGCCCAGGGGCTGCTACGGGCCCGGCGGCAGCGCCCGCACTCGAGCTGACCTTCGTGGTGGGCATGGACACGCTCGAGCGCATCCTCGCGCCACGCTACTACGCCTCTGAGGCCGCCATGCGCGCCGCGCTGCGCGACTTCCTCTCGCCCGCCGGCGACGGCTCGCGCCTCCTCTGTGCGCGGCGCGTCACGCCGGGCTCGCTCGAGGCACCGGACGCGCGCGAACAGCGCGTCACCGCGCTGGCGCAGGAGTACGCGGACCCGGCGCGCGTGGCGATGGTCGACATTGGCGAGACGCTGGAGAGCTACAGCTCAAGCGAGGTGCGGCAACGGGTCGCGGCCTCCGACACGCTGTGGAAGCATATGGTCACGCCAGTCGTAGCAGAGTATATAGAACGCGAGGGCCTGTATTTACCTTCTGACACCCCTAATCCAAGCAGCCCTGCATGATACTCACACCTAAGCAATAAGAAAGATGAGAAATCTATTTCAGACAGAGAGATACATGATATGGTAACGTAGCCAATGCGTAAGAGCCGTGCGAGAATACGATGACAGCAGATGACGAGTGCGAGACATGAGATCATGAGAGCCTAACTACAAAGTCCACCGAGGAAGAGACGCAGAGAGACCACGAGAGAGATTATGCGGAAGTAGCTTGAGCGAATGCGAGTGCAGTGGTCTGGAGAGGACAGTCAGACATATAGATCCAGTGACTCGCGGGGAAGGTGCTTACCTCAGAGTGACTGAGGGAGACGTGGACCTTGGTGACACCGTTAGCGTCGGCAGCCGCCTTCGCATCCCCATGGAGCGTGACCGTCGGCGCGCCCGACTCGCCAGGGAGGATCTCGATCTCCTTCATGGGAGCGGCGGCACCCTTGGATGAGACACCGAGCGCCTTGAAGACGGCCTCTTTGCCGACCCAGCGAGCTGCGAACGACGCGGAAGGTGATGGCTGCGAGTTGCAGTACACGACCTCGGCATCAGTGAAGTTTCGCTCGACGAAGGTGGGGTTCCACGACGGCACGGACGAGATGAGCTCTGCGGAGCGTTTATTAGCAAGCGCTTCGATGTAGTCAGACAACAAATGCTAACCTTGATCGACACCGACGCCGCTGACCGACTCGACCGAGTGGAAGGCCGACAACGCGGACGCGTTCGCCGTGTCGAGGGTGGGCTTGGTGGTTAGCTTCTTGGTGAAGGCGTAGCTGCCAGTCTTGGCGTCGTACGTGGCGCGTGCGAGCGAGTTGAGCAGCACGGGGCCCTCGAGCTCCTTCGCGTACGGCGGCGCATCCTTGACGCGGACGAGGGAATTGGTGATCATCATCTCGCTCATTGCCTTGTAGCAGAGGCGGTAACGGTGACGGTTCTTCTCCTTGTAGGCCTCGTACACAGTCGGGTCGATGGCGCCGAAGAGGAAGCGGGGTGGAGGATCAAGCAAGTGCCACCGACTTGACCGAAGCCGAACGAGGACTACACAATATTAAGTATGTGAAGGCAGTTATAGTCGTTGCTGACATACCATAATGCCTGCTCGGATGCCATCGGTGCGGATGGTTTTCGACGGGAACATGAGGTAGGTACGGTCCTTGAACAAGGCGTCGATGTTGCTATAAACACGTTAGCTCCAGATGACAATGACAGTGAGAAGGAAAACATACTCGGCGTTCCGGTTGCCAGGGATGATGCCCGAGTACACACTCTGCAGGAGACCAGCCAACTGCCAGGCGGCAGAGCCCCCTTGGAGTGACCGCACAAAGACTTCTGCGCCATGGCGGGGATCGCGTTGCCCGGCGTGCGCGACATCGACGTGAAGATGTTCTGCCAAATGTCGGTCTCGTTCTTCTCCTGGAAACAGATGCATCGTCAGTAAGCTGCTGCTGCAGACACCAAAAACACTTACGTTTGCGCCGGTACTCGTGCCGTGGATGGACAAGACGCCGATGTCGTCCGCGGTGAGGCCCCACACAGCAAGCGCACGACGGAGCGGTGCAATGCGTTCGTCCTTGCCCTCGAGCATGCCGTACACGGCGAGGGCATCCTTCTCCTGGCGCGCAGCCTCGCGCTCGATGTCGGCGACGCGGGACGCGAAGTACTCCTCGTCGACGGCCTGACCCTCGGCTTTGCGGTACTCCATCTCGCCGCGCAGCAGCTCCTGCTCGTTTGACAGCCACTGGGCGACCTGGCTACGGCGGAACTTGAGCTGACGCGCGCGGTACTCCAAGTCGAGGATAGGGAGGGGGTGTTTCGAAGGGACTTCGCGAGCGATGGAGAGTGCACCGCGACCGGGTGCGGGAACGGATCGGCCAGCCTTGTCACTAAGAGTGTTTTGTCACTAACGAGATGGAAGCGAAGTAACATTAAATACATACGTGGATGTCGAGGTGTATCCGACGATGCCGCGGATGGGTGCTCCAAGTTCGAGAGCAGTCTTGGCACTCATCAGGACGTGGACACCGGTACCCTGGGCCTCCATGAACTATAAATCGATGTGATTAGTTGAGTATTGCCAAGTGGCAACGAAACAAAACGCACGCCTGAGCGAGTGGTCGTCGCCGGACGAGACATCTCTGTAGGCTCACGGCCCATCGCGAGTTCAGTCTCGGCGTTGCTGGTAGCCTTCATGTTGGCGAACTCGTACGAGCCCTCTTCGCTGAGGTCGTCGAAGCCGCCTGCGAGCATGACCTTCGCCTTGCCCGACAGGAGTGTGTCACATGCGATCTCAATGGATTGCAGAGCGGTAGCACTGAAAGCAACATGTAAGCATCGCAAATAAATATGCAAGTGGGATACTTACCATGCACCGACGGGGATCTTGATGGGGCCGCTGGAGGAGAGCAGGAGAAGGTTGATCCAACCAGCAGTGGTGTTGATGAAAGTTTCCTGGAGAATGTCGTTCTGGACCTCCTTCTCGTCGCGACGGTCTTTGAACATACGCGCCAAACTCTCCATACCGCCCATGCCGCTGCCGATGCTGGTACCGACCTCAGAGGGGTGGATGTGCTGGTAGAGCTCGTACGGGTCCGTGATGCCGGACATGTTCAGGGCTTCAGCGGCGCACACGAGGGCCCAGAGAGTTGTGCGGTCGGTCTGCGAGATGATGTCGGCGGGGATACCGTAGCGGCCAGCATCCCATCCGGTCGGGATCTGACCGGCGACGAGCCGGCTGAACGTAACGGCCTTGGGGAGGAAGACACGCGCGCCCTTCTTGAACTTAACGAACCACTGGTCGCCTTCGCCAGCCCAGATGTCGCACTTGTCGCCCTGCTCATGCTTGTACTTGTGGGCTTCGACTTCGGCGGCCTCGAAGGGCTCGAGGTCGTGCAGGAGCTCGATCTCCTGGTGGAAGACCTTCTTCTTCGGGTCATAGCCACGGAACAGTTCAGGCTCTGCAAAAAAAGAAGTTAGTTTAGAAAACAAGACGACCGGAAAGATAGAGGTACTGACCTATCATACGAACACCAGCGTGAGCGAGGACGTCCTTCTCGTACCGGGCGCGAACATCCTTGTCGTCAACAGGCTCGGCCGTCTTCGCATCGACCCAGCCGACGTACAGTGAACCGTCCTTAAGTCGGCCGTCGAAGTGCTTGATGAAACCCATCATCCACGCCATCTCGATGCAGCCTTCAATGGTGAATTGGCCGCGAGCCTCCATCTCCCAACGAGTACGCGAGCTGCCCCACGGGCCGACCTCGGCGAAACCGGTGACAACGATGACCTTCTCAAGGTCGAGCATACCGCGCAGACGAGAGAGGTCTTCGAGGGACTCGGCCGACTCCAGGGTAGGGAAGTCGAACTTGAAGTTGGCACGGGGAGTGACGTTCACGCTCTGCAGGACACGCTCGGCGTTGCCGCCATTCATGGTTTTGAAGTCGGCAGCGTTGTCGCGTGCGATGGCACGGCGAAGGGAACTCTTCTGGTTCAAGCCCTTCCGAATCTTGGTTGTGATCTCCGCGAGGTCCGGCAGGCGATCCATACCGCCGTTGAGGTCGGCCCAGATCGGCTCAACTTGCGTGATACTGAACAAGAGAGGATGCATGAGTCCAAGGATGTTGAAGGCCATCTCCTTGGCGGAGAACGTGCGCACGCCGTAGCTCTCGAGCTCGTGTGCGACAGTGTTCGTGGCGTCCATGAGACCTGTGCCCCGAGTCCAGCTACAATTCGAGTCAGCACAGTGCAGTCAACGGAGACGTGGAAACATACCCGATAACAGCTCCAGCCAGGCAGAGGTACTCGCCCCAGCTCTCCGAGTTCCATCGGTTGAAAAGGGTCTCAAGGGAAATCTTGGACTCGGAATAGAGACCGTCATTGCCGAACAAGCCGTGGTTGGGTGAGAGCGGGAGGATAACTTGGGTCGGCCGAGTAACAAACTGGCGGCTGGCCTTCTTGATCTTTACGGCGCCGAGGAGACGCAGAAGGTTCACCAGCATGATGCGGTGTGCGAGCTCAGACTTGTCGTCGAGGCCGTCGATCTCACGTCCGTTCTCGGGAACAGCGGCGAAGGGAAGAATGTAATCGAGATCGAGGCCGAGCGTGGCGTAGATGTAGTCGACAAGGGCCTCCACGTCCTGCTTAGAGCCCTGGTTGAAGGGGACGACGGTGAGAGCGGACCCCTTGCTGCCGAATCGCTGGAAGATGCCTTGGTAGTACTCGACCGTCGCGCGGCTGTAACGAGAGGTGGTGATGACGACGTGGGCGCCACCAGAAAGCAAACCCTTGAGGATCTCGACGCCGATAGAGCCCTTGCCGACGCCGGTAAGGAGGGCGTTCTTGTCTTTGAAGGTCGTGCCGGAAGTGGCGATCTCGTGCAAGATGTCAAGGTAGACACCGGTGAGATTACTGCTGTACTCCCAGTTGGTGCCAACCTTGCGCTTGAGGTGAAGAAGAGGGACCTTATCAGCAGTGACCGAGGCGATGTTCGAGATCTGCGGACGGAGGAACTGAGAGGACGAGCGACGGGTGCGAGGTTGGCCAGGTCGCTGGCGGGACTCCGAAGGTTTCTTGTGGAGGGAGCGGACGACGCCTTCATACAGCGCCTTCACGCGGTTCTTCTGCTCTTCACTGATCTCGGGCTGCGACTTCACGACGTTCCAAAGCTTCAAAACATCATCCTGGATCTTTTGAATGTTGGTCGGGGCGGATGTCGCATCGCCGCTGGCCATCTCTTCGACATAGGCCTCGAGCTTGCGGACGTTCTCGCGGACGACCTCGGAGTAGACAATGTCGCCCTTCTCCGTGACCTCAGTATGAGGAGCGGTTGGGAAGGTCACTGGTTTGGCGGAATGAGTAAAGGCGCTAGAAATGCGAGTAGGATAGACTCACCATCCTTGTAGAGCGGGGGCTCGCTGACCACCTCCTTGCAGTTGTCAATCAGCTGCTGGCCGAACTGCTTCGCCAGCTTGTAGTTCTCGCCGCGGGAAGCGTCGCACTGGTCAATGTAATACTGCATGTACGTGACAAGGTCGGGGTCAGCGCGGTTCATGATGGCAATGCAGCGGGCCGTGATCTCGCGGTCGACGGTAGTAAGGTTGCCGAAGATGATGTCGTAGAACATAAGCAGCGCATCCTGGCGCACCCAGTTCCACGAGGAGTCGAAGTGCCGAGCCTTGAGGGCGTCGAACTGAGGCTGGATGCCGTCAATGTAGCTGTCGCCGTGCTCCTTCGAGATGGCGTCCAGACGGGCCTGAAGAGTCGCCGCGTTCGCCTTCTCGAGGTCGTGCTTGAGTTCGCCAGCGCGAGAGTCCCGCTTGAGGTACCGCATGTAGACTTCAATTTGCTGGCGGGCGAACTGCTCTTGCTCGGCCTGGAACTTGAGGAACTCCTCGCTGTTGATGACGGCGCCGCCAGCCCTCCGCCGCCCGCACCACCGGCGGCACCAGAGGAGAGCGAGATACCGGAGCGCTGAGCGTAAATCGCGACTACGGAGTCCAACCAGGCCTTTGCTTCAGCTTCCGCGCCGAGACGCTTGGGGGGCTCCATGGTAGCGCCGAGGAGAAGGACGCCGTCCGCACGAGCGGAGCCGAGACCCCAGGTCTTCGAGAGATAGGACTTGATGGCGGAGACGTTGAAGCCGCCAGGCATCTTCGAGCCGACGAGACGCGAAATGAGGCCAGAGGTGTACTTGCCCAAGCTGCCGGTGTAGCCAACGCCCAAGGCGGAACCAAGCTCCTCGAGGGGAAGCTCCTCACCCTTCTCGGGCGCCGAGCTGAATTCGAGCTGAAGGTCACCGAGAATCTCGTTCTGCATGGTGGACTTGCCGCCGACGAGGTCTTTGATCGACTTGCCGAGGGGAACCTCCGCGACAGCCTTCTTGAGCTTCTGAGCGATGATCGTGACCAATACGTCGGTAGCCTTCAGAGGCGCGTCTTCGATACTCGCGGCACCGCCTGCTGGGGGTGCAACGGCGGCGACCACAGGAGCGGCAGCTACGGGAGCAGCGGAAGCAGCAGGTGCCGCGTCGGCTTCGGCTTCACCCTCAGCGGGAGCCTCGGGCTCATCCTCGAACTGATAGTAGACCTCCTTAGTGTGCTTCGCATGGCAAAGAACAACCCGTGTACGGGAGACGGAGTCATCCTGGGTCTCGTATTTCGCCTTCGACGTGCGCGTCGCCATACCAGTGAGAGTGGGAGAGGGACCGATCTCGATGAACCGTTCAAAGCTGTACTGTGTGAAGAGGATGTCCTGGGTCTCGATCCACCGGACAGGAGAGGCGAACTGGTACGCGAGCAACTCAACGAGAATCACGTAGGCGAGTTTCTGGCGCTGCTCAACCGAGCCCCAGTTCTCCTGATCCCACTTGCGCAGGACCTTGTCGAGACGCGGGGAGAGCGTCTGGTCGTAGATGAGTTGCGCGTATTCCTTGCTGACCGCAAAAGGCTTGGCGACGAGGTTCGGTACGTACTTGCCGACGAGCATGTCGGGGTTCAGATGCGTAGGGTTGATCTTCTTTGAAAGGTCTATGGCACATAATCTCAGCATCAAGTGAAGAGTTCTGAATGAAGAGATACTCACAAGCACGGAAAGGCATGACGCCTGCCCAGAGGTAACGCGAGTGGAACGGTACATCGATACCGGGGAGGGGAATAGTAGCGAAACCCCGCTCGAGCTTGATGTATCCTTCGGCCTTCTGAAGCTCCTGTGCCTTCTGGAAGCTCGAGTCGATGATCTCGCCGAGCATCGCCTTCACTTGGTCGACAGTGAATTGCTCGGTCAGCTAGACGAAGACGTGAGTATACTATTGATACATAGATAGTGAGAAAAGTACCTTCTGAATGTCGATCTTCTGTACTTTCAGATAGTTTAGAACGTTAGTCATCGTTTGAAGAGCAACGAGCTCTCCAGCGCAGACATATTGTTGACCCTAGAAAAATCAATCAGTATATGGTCGCTATCCCTTACTTGAGGAAAGCGTACCTCGACATTGTAGTTGACGATTTCTAGGAGACAGCCGGTGCGGTTAGCGATGTCGTCGACAACCTCACGGAGGGCGGCGTCGGTGAAGGTCTTGGAGATTCGGCTCGGGTTGACCGCGCACATAGCGTAGTTCGATCTGTTGTGCGCATCGCGCTCGACGGCGCGCTGCATGGTAATGCCGCGGTAGAACACGACGTCGACAAGGGCGGAGATGGCGAGGACGTCAGCGATTGACGCGAGGGCGGAATACTCGCCGAGCGAGTGACCGGCGAATGCTGAGTCCTTCTGAACAAAGCCCTTCGAACGCATATCCTCGAAGGCAGAGCGCTCGGTCACCACGAGGGCGATCTGGGCGAACTGAGTGGCGAACAGGAGACCGGCAGGATGGCTGAAGGTGTAGCGCTGCGTGCGCACGTTGATGTCGCCGAAGAGGGGTAGGGTCTTGACATTACCGTCCTTGTCCATCGTATCGTAAGTCATTTCCATGTAGCGTTGGCGGATGGCCTGGCCCTTGATACCACCGAAATGAATTGTCTTCTCTTTGGGGTTCTGCTTGACGATCTCGAGGATCGAGAAGCCGTAAACGGTGGTCAAGTGGGCATCAGCAGCGTCCCAGACCGCGCGGGCAGCGGGGAGTTGTTGTACAGTTCCATACCCATTCCAGGCTCCTGGGAACCTTGGCCAGTGAAGACGTAGACGGTCGTCGGCTGTGCGACCTCGGCGGTGCCCTCGAGGACCTTCTCACCACGCTGGTTCGCAGTAGACACCTTGACGACAATGTTGCCGTCTCGCATGCCGATGTGCTTCACCGTAGCCTTGAGCTCGTCCCCAGGAAGGACCATGCCGACAAAGGCAACGTCATAGCTAATGAAGAATTAATGAATGGACGGATGAACGTAGAAACTGAGGATACTCACGAGACGACGCGACCAGGCTTGCCTTGCGCAACCACGGTCTCGACGAAACGACGAGTGGCCGCAGAGGACCACATGCCGTGGGTGATGGTGCCAGGGAGAGAAGCGAAGTCCGAGAAGTACGGGTTGACGTGGATGGGGTTGAAGTCGCCCGAGACCTTCGAGTACGGCTCGTTCGTGGCGGGAGACGTGAAGACTGTGGTCCCTGGGGGCGTCGTCATCGTGTAGCCGTCGTTCGGCAGCGGCGACATCTGGCCTTGCGCGACGCCATTGCGCTTGAGGTACTCAACGATGGGGTTGCCGCGGCTATCCTCGTGGTCGAAGTCGACGGTGCCGACCTTGACGAGGCGCTTGATCTGGTCACGGACGAAGACATCGCCCGAGACGGCGACCGACTTGAAGCAAGTCTTGTTGCGGTAGGTGACCTCCGACTTGACACGGAAGACGAGAGTGGTGCCCGCCTGCAGCGGCTTGGTCTCGTCATCCCACTCGAACCACTCCTTCGACTGGAGGATGCCGACCGAAGCGTCGTCTGGAACCTCAACGACGTAGTCGGGCTCCTCGAGGAGCTCGAAGGTGTTCTGGAAGTCTTCGAAGCGTCCGCGATACAAGAACGCCGACGTGACCTCGATGATAGGCTGGCCATCGCGGGTGACGAAACCCTTGACCTTGACAGCCTTACCAGCGTCCGTGTTGGTCACCGAGATGATGCGGGCCTCGGCCTTGCAGACATCGCCGACCTTCAGGGTGGCGGCACCGTTGACGATGCGGAAGCCGTTCGAGAGATGAACCAGCTTGAGCAAATCGCCGTCGATGGAAGACGGGAAGATAGCCTTCATGATGGCCTGCAGAAGCATTTGTTAGCATTCACCGATAGTGTGTTTAATCATTTACTGACCTGCCAGCCGGTGACGATGGCAAAGTCCATAGGGGCTTGCACCTCCTTGGTGCGCACACTCTTGAAGGATTCGCCTTGGTTGCCGACGACGCTGCAGAACGTCTCGATGTGCGTGGCGTCGATGGTGACTTCCGGCCCGGTGTAAGTCGCGCGGACGTCAATCTCCGGGAGGACCTCGTCGTCGCCGAACCAGAGCTTCCAGTAGAACTCCTTGATGCGCTGGTTGCGGTCACCTGCGACCTCGTGAATGGGTGCGAAGGGCATGGAAGGTTTGTACTCGAACTTGAGATGCAGGGGCACAGACACATCGCGGCGGTCCTCAAACAGCGTGACGCTGATGACCTTCGCGGAGGCATCGTACTTGACCTCGACCGCCTTGAACTCGGACTTATGCTCGCCATGCGAGCGGGCAGCGCCAAAGAGAGCAACCGAGACGGGAAGGCCGTTCTCAGTATCGACGACGACGCGCTGGTTCTTGCGTGGCGCGAAGAGGCGGCGGATGGGGTTGTCAATGTATGCGGTACCCTGGACGATGATGGGAGTGATGAGGAGAGCCCTCAGCCAGTCAAGGCGAGGACCCGCAAGGGTCTCGAGCCACAGGGAGGTCTCCGGAAGAGCTTTCCCGATGTTATACACGACTTGCTTGTCCTTGATCTCCTGCTGGAGACCGAGCTTGGCGACAGCGGCCTCGGGGAGTGCAACAGGCTTGTTGCCGAGGAAGTCAATCGTAGGGACCTTGCTCTCGTCGCCGCCGTAAAGACGGTCGAGCAGCTTCTTGGCGAGCAGGCTGGTGATGTTCCCGAGGAGGTCCTTAATCGGCTCGTCCTTGACGATGGAGTGCTTGACAGCGACCGGGCCCTGGAGAATGCAGACACGCTGGGGGTCCTGGTCGAACACCGCCTCGATGTCCTCTGCCGCCCAGAGAGAGTCCTGCACATGACGCAAACATCAACGAAAGAACAATTCGTCCAATAGACGTAGTAACGCACCTTCTTGAACCAAACCTCGAAGGTGGCATCGAGAATCGGGATGAACGGCACAGGCTTCTGGCCAGGGCGCTGCGAGATAGCGAGGAAGTAGGCCTTATCCTCGCTCGCAAGGAGCTGCTCAGTCGCGAGCGGGTACGTCTTGAAGAACTCCTCGACGAACGCGTGCGGCTTGTCGAGCGCAGAATACGACTGGAGGATTGATGCCTTCGCGCCGTTGTCGACGCCCGCGAAACGCTCCTCGACGCGCCGGAGCCAGTCGCCCGTGAGGTTGCGCAGCGAGAGGTCTACCCATCGCTCCTGGTGCGCGACGTACATAAGACGCACGAGCCGGAGGACGACCTCCTCGTACGTCATGTCCGCGAGGTCCTCGACGACGCGCCCGTCTTTCTTCCACCCGAACCACGGCTTGTTGAAGTCCTTGTTCAGCTTCGCGATGACTTCTGCGCGACGTTCGGCAAGCCATGCGGCACGCTTCTCCTTCGGCAGCTTGAAGACGGTGTCGTCGAACTCCTTCCAGAGCTTGACGCCGCGGTTGGCAATCTTGTGGATCGGTTCGCCCAACTCCGAGCGAACAGTGAGGATGCCGCCGGTTTCCTTGGCGTACGTTCCCTCCCACTGGCCGTCCTCAACGCCCTTGGCGGCGACGATGAGGTCCTTGACCGAGTCGCTCGTGTGCGCCTCCTTCGCAACCATGACACGGGACGCAAACAGGAAGCCGTCGAAGGGCATAGGCTGGAGGCCGAAGCGCTCAACAGACCAGTCGCCCGTCAGGTACGGCCAGACATCGTCAGCACCACCGAAGCCAGATCCCGCAATGAGCGAGATGTTGGGGTGTTGGCGGATAGAGCGGTAGGTAGAAATGATTGGGTGGTGGAAGTCCTCGCACGAATGGTGTCCGCCGGCGCGCCCACCAGTCCATTGGAGGATGATCGGGAAGTCGGGGTTCGCGCCGGCGATGTTCACGACCTGGCGAATGCCCTCGACGGAACCGGGCTTGAAAGCGACATGCTTGATGCCGGCACCCTTGAGGCCGTCGATGATCTCGGCCGCCTTCTCGGTGCTGGGGATGCCCGCAGCAACGCAGAAGCCTTCGATGGGCAGGCCCTCGCGGCGCATCTCTTGCCACAGAGGAAGCTGGAAGCCGAACTGGCGTTGGTTGATGTACAGGGCGTTGAGTGTGATCCCGACACCGGCGGGAATCTGCGCCTGGATCTCCGCGACCTTTGAGCGCAGAGCGGCTTGGTTGTAGTGGCCTCCGCCCGCCAACTCGACGTGGTAACCAGCGTTCAGCACAGCGCTGACGAAGCCGGCCTTGACCGTCGAAGGGGTCATGCCAGCGACCATGATTGGGGGTTTGCCCAAAAGGCGAGAGAACGGCGTATCGATGTGAAGAGTGCCATCGCTACGCGTCGAAGTCAATAAAGGAAGAGAAACACGCAACTCAAAAGAACTAACCTAGTCTTCACCAAGCCGGGTGTGAACTTCTTGCTCCACCAGTCCTCCTTCTGAATAGCCTTCCCATCGAAGAACTCGGCAACACCCTTGCTCTTATCGCCGAGGACGAGTACGCGGACGCCGCGGCCGTCGAGATTGCGAGCAGTCATCGGACCGCACCCGCTAAGCCCACCAGGGCCAAAATCAACAGCATGCGTCGCGGTTTCGGGGAAGTTTGTCGCCTTCAGCCAGTGAATCGGCCTCGTGAAGATCAAGTCGCAGAGCGCCTGCGTAAGGGAGCCAGACGTCTCCCTCAAATCGGTACCTATTTATCTCGTGTTAGAATAAGCGCATACATGGAGACAAAAAGAGACTTACCGTCCTCAGTGTTGTAGACGGGAACACCCAGGTCGCTAGAAGTCCACAGCTCCTCGCCCGCCAAATCCTCCTCGAACAGCTTCTTCGTCGCGCCTTCGAGGTAGTGGCTATGGTAGGGGACATTGACGACGAGGAATCGCGTCGTGAAGACAGGCTTCCGCTGCGAGAACGGAATCTTGCTTTGGTCGAGCCCGTTTGGCGCCCGGACCTTGCGCAGACTGGTGACGAGACCATACAGCGAGCGCGGAGGCCCAGTGATAACGAATGCCTTCTGGCCGTTGTGGAGGGAGACGCCAACCTGCGAGTTCTCGGGTAGGTGTGCGTTCGTCTTCTTGATGTGGCTCTGGAGGTCCTTGAGCAATAGGCCGCCGACGAGCAACATGGGCGTCGGGTGGCCTTCGCCGCCCTCAATAGCGTCCTTGACGATGGACGGCTCCAGCGCGAGGACGGGGAAGAACTCTGGCCGCGCTTCGCGGAGAAGAACGACCACTTAAGCATCTTGACCGAGTTCTCGTAGAAGGACTCGGGTGTGGTCGACGCGGCGATGACAATGGCGGAGCCGAGGCCCTGCGAGTGACCGGTAGCACCTGCGAAGCGTGAGCGAAGCTCGCCTGGGGTCAGGTTAGCTGCACGATAGACAACGAGGTACTGCGCCAGCTGGGTAAGGGCGATGAGGGGGTACGAGACCGGGATGGATGCGAGGTACGAGAGAGGTGGCCGAGGTACAGAGCCCGTGAGCCATGAGAGCACGTCGAGGCCATGCGAGTAGTAGTTGGTGGATTCCCACTTCGACGCGAGTGGAATCAGGACAGTGTTGATCATAGCCGCGACGAAAGGCGCGACGTAAGGCGTATAAGTGTCGTACAAAGTCTGCAGCTCGTCAAAGTAGACCTCGTTGGTACCCTGCCCTCCGAACAGAGCGTACATGGACGCGTCGCCCTTCTCAGCGGCCTGTAGCAAGGCCGATGCGGGGGCGCGAGGCACGGAGACCTCCTTGTTCTCCAGCGCAGCGAGCGCGAAGTAGTACGCTGACAAGACTGTCTTGCGCACATCGGTGTCGAAAACAGCTGCGACTGTGTGTATGTCATTCTCCGAGAGGTAGAGAGACGTAAAGTGCTTGAGCGCGTTCAGCAGAAGCGCGGTGCGTGCCGTGGAGGATTGGCTCTCTACGTGGAGCTTTTCGGCAACGAATCCAAGGAAGAGGGCGAACAGCTCTACACTCGCTTGGAGCTCGTTGTCGAGTTGAGCCGTCGTGTCCACGGTGTCTCGTGTGCTACGTTGTGCGGCGAACTGGTCACGGAGGACTTCTGCGACAATCCACTCGTCACCATTGGCTGGGATGGGGATGGAGACCTAGAAGAGATGCGACATCAGCAAACAATTGACGAGTTCTGTGACTGGGCACGAGGCAAAAGAAAACTGGACGCGCTGGCAGCCCCTGACCCCGCTTCCCCTCGCTCTGCGAACGACCCGCCCTCTATCAACGATACCCTCCCTGAATACGTGTCCTTCACGTTCGTATATGCCCCGAATCCCCCATTCTCTCCTCTGCACCTTTCCACTTTCCTGCAGCACGCTCAGACGCCTTGCAAAAGTTTAATTACTCACTGTGATCTGTCCTGAGTGGACGAGGATGGGGCGGGTGGTGATGCCCTGGCTTGTGGACGGAGAGGCCATGGTCGTCGTCTAGAGGGTAGGGTGACGACGTCTAGGACAATCCAGAGATGTGGCGAGAGGAAAAAATGGCGTGTAGTCTTATAAAGTGGATCCCCCAACCTCGTTCTCCCCAAAGAATCCCAGGAGGCGCCAGTGCCGCCCATAACTTCCCGCTCCAGAAAAGGCAGGTGCGCGCGGTTAAAGCGTCCCCCGGGCGGCAAGTGCGCGCCTCAGGGACACGATCTCAACTCTCGTCAAAATCAATCTGACTTGCTTCCCCCGTCACTTTTTCGCAGGCAACTCACGGCATCCTCGTGCATCTCATCACCCAGGCCACGGGTTTGGGGAGGTCACTCTTACGATTCTGGGGCTGACGCAAGCTGTCCACCGCTAGTCAGGCCGAGGGACTCTCCCCGGCCTGCACACCGCAGCTCTGCCCCCGTATGTTGTGCCGCGCGGTGGGTACAAGCGCTCCGGGGTAGAACCAGTCGACCAGAGAACCTATTCACCAAGTGCGATAGAAGGCAAGACCATGCAGGTTGCTATATGATTAGTCTCCGTAGCTGACTAATAGACCGAGGGAGTATAGGATGACAGTCGATCCTGATACTGGTCTCTTAGTCTGCATCAAGACGCGAGCGGTTGTGGGGGTTCGCAATTCGTCCAAATCGGGAAATAGACGCCCACCGCGGCAGCCAAGCTCTCAGGCTCGTGCTCGCGAGCACCACCCCGCTCCGTCGTGACAAGTACTGAAGACTTTGTGAAGGGCGACAAAAATCCATACATGCATATACATGTTACGAAGCTCACCGTACCAGTTCTTTCACCCTGGTTCATAGCGCTCCTTTCGCTGTGCTTACCTCCAGTCACGTTACAGTCAGGCTGTTGCTTCTGACCACCAGCTGGCAAAGAATACCTTCTGCCCTGGTGCGACAGACTGCAAACCTGTAGATGCTGTTTTTGTGACTTGAAGCTTGTTCTCAGCACCTCCACTGACAGCTTGACTTAACCAGCAAATTAAACAGATTATTTCACAGTAAATGCATGTACATAGTTTAAGACATCGCACAGAGGCTCTTGCTTATCCCTTACAAGCATATGAGTCACCAGGAATTTCGATACGCGACCAACGCGCTGTAGCGGCCCTACATACGCGTGGAGGCTGACTGCACGTGATCCATGTGAGGGCGTCAAGCGAACCCACCGGGCGCTATGTCAAACTGCTCAAGACTACTATATGATGCATGTAATACTTCCGCATGCATCCTGCTGAGTTACGTACCAGAAGATTGCTTGATTCACGGATGCGAGCCGACGCATACGCAGGTGGAGAAGTCCTCTGGCTGCATGATTACGTGAGCTAATGCCACTCGAATTCTCTCGTGTTCGCGCGTCCCTAATACAGTACTATTACATTGAAATCTTCAAAGGTCGTAAGCGAGTATATATCGCGAATCATCTATGTGCGAACTGGCCTGCACACGTCTCCAAACTTCACGACGCGATTCAGAAGCCGAGCTACTTTCACTACTTGAGCCCTGGTGTTTGCGTGCCGTACACTTTGAAAAACGTAATTGCAGCCGGCAAATCCTCCATCATAACAGCACTGGCGTATTTGTTCGCAGATTGCCACATATGCGTACGTGCATCTCTGAGTGCCAGTAGACCACCTTTCCACACATGCCCAGGCTTGCCTCTGGTCAGTGCTTGTACACATCGGTTGACCGATGAGCTGTTGATATCGAACTCATCATCGAACCAAATGCTGAGGATTTGTCCATGACGAAGAGGTTTTCCGTCGTAGTAGCCGTCCAAGTGCATTTCACAAGAGCGTCGAAATCCTCCAGGATTGATGAAAGGATCGAGATTCAAATTTTCCCATGGCACGGAGTAATTGGCTTCATCATCGCGCACGATGGTATACTCGATCTTCACCATGCGCGGAGCTGTTTCGTTTTCTGGGAGGTAGATGGCGTCGTAATACCGCTTTCCGGATGGACTTGACTCTAAGGGCGTATTCATAATTCGTGAAGGCAGACCTGCCGTTTCGCTATCTGCCTTAGGGATAGTGGTCGATATCTGCTGCACGCTGCCCGGTGCTCGACAGCTGGTCTTGTGGCGTGGCCAGTCCTATTGGGCACGCGCCATGAGCTATGTTGCATTGAGGTACGGAAGTCGAAAGATATAACTTACTGAGACCAAATGCTCCCTAGAGCAGTAGAATTCCGCCTTGCACCTCGAGCAGCGCAAGAATGTCGCTTTCCCGCAGATGTGGCAACTTTTCGCTCCGACACCACTAGTCATGCTTGCGCAAGATAGATGTCGCTGATACCCTTGCTATTACTTAGCTCGCAACAATGTGTGGTTTGCATGATGTTGACTTACTGTCACTCTTGCTTGTCGTGGTTGAAAAAGACGATATCAAGGATGCGCAGCTAACGTTTGAGCTGTTGTCGTATTAGGTTTGACGGTGACAGGACCATGCACCAACTCGGTCACAACTGCATACAACAATGTCGCTGCTCATAAATATTACACATCACCAACAATTTTGAGCCTCGAGTAACTGAGAGATTTAGGAGCCTCTATACGCACATCTTCGACAGCCTTGTGAGCCACCGATTTACGATCACCGACACAGAATAGCCAGCATACCTCACAAACCCTCGTTACCGCCACCCGTAGCCTCTAAAAAACTCGACCAGCGGCGCAAGATCCTCCCCAATACCGCGCTCGCCGACTGCCCGAGGACACTCCGCGGCTGCGCTGCCCGGATCGCGAGGACGTTGCCTGCCCACGCGATACCCGGGCGGCCGCCCGTCAGCGCGTGAATGCACCGAGTTGAGCGGGGCGCCGCCTGGAACGGCGTCGCTGTAGTACACCGTGAGCGTGCGCCCCGTGCCGTTCGCCTGTACGTCCGTGTGCGCGCTGCGCGAGCCACGGGCTGAAGTCCAGCCGGTGCACCGGCATGTGCGGCGGCGCGGCGTCGTACGCGACGCTGTATGCGACGTGGACGACGCGCGGGGAAGTCTCATCCGCGGGGAAGAGGATCGCGTCGAGCGTGGGCGGGGTGGGCACTGTGGTACGAGCCAACATGTCTGCAGGCAGACATTCAGTCTTGTGACGAGGCCAGTCCTGTGAGACAGCGGTGAGACGAGGCGGTCTTCTGTGTTGGGAAGAAAGAGGAAGACGCACTGAGACAATGTGCTCTCTAGAGCAATAAAATGCGATTTTGCATCGCGAGCAACGCAGGAACGTTGGCTGAGCGCAGACAGTACAGTCCTTGGCTTCCATGCTATCCATGGGTGCAGAGGTTCGCGTCGTTGAGGTTGAGTAGACACAGTTGCCAACGGAACCTACCTTTATATATGTGCTGGCAATATTGCGCTCCGTCTGCTGCGGAGCTTGGAGGTCTTCGGTTTTCATCTGCATGAAGGCAGTGGTTGTTGACACGGAATTTGATACTTCATCGGCGGAGTGTTCATGTATCTGAAACGCAGCGTACGGTGCTCACTGATGTCCCTGTTTAGTTTAACATTCCTTGTAAACGCATACTGTAATCGTATTGGATTTAGCTCTCACCTTGGTCTTCTTTGCACGTACTACTTGGTGGGCCCGCAAGTCCTCCGCAAGATCCTGGACAAAATGAAAAAGCCTGTGCGCTACTTCCATAAGAGGATGTGACATGTTGCGGAGGCTTCGCCTCCAAGTTCAGAGTTCAGGACTGGCTGGCGGCTCAGACTACGCCGACATCGGCATCTGGAGCGCCAGCCCAACCAGTACTCATCTCCTCCTACTTCCCGTGATTCGCCCCTGCCTCAGACGTGGCACAAATTCACACGACACACCCGGAGCGACGATTCCAGAAATCCTAGGATACACTCTGATGAGACTTCAATCATTGTCATGGTCAGCGAACGCACAGCCTGGAGAAACGAGGCACTTACGCTTCCATATATCCGCCTACACGACGTTAAATGCGCTGTGTCCAATCAGTTGTAGGTTGGCTATGACTGGAGGTAAGTGTCTATCGTTCATTACTCCAGCGGCGCTCCGACGCCAGTGACGGTCTTCGTGTAAGATACCGAAGTCCAGCATATGGCCAGGCGCCCAGAAGCAGGAAAGATCGAAATCCTTAGAAAGTTATACACTAGTACAAATATCCGCGTGTCGATTTCAACTATGAAATGGACGATACTTTCAGTCATGACGCATGAGACACAGACATGAGGAGGCGACGCGCCTCGTAGAATTGTTGCGCCCTGCTTGCGCTCATATATTGCAATATTTCCGAGCGTTGAACTAGTACCCTAGATAACCCGCCACAAGTAGAAAAGCTCAGAAATTTGAGAGTGCCTGATAAGCAAGTCCCACTGGGTACTTCGATTCCGCGTATGGTATGCCGTGTCGAACCTGTTCAATTCAGTCGGTCAAGGCTATGTGAAGGACTCGGAGATTTCCAACAGGGCTCGCTAACGTGCGCTGAGTAAAGCCGCAGGCAAGAGCATAGCAATCTAATCATAAAAATCTATGAGCGATCGCAGACGAACGTAACGTTCGAACTCACTGTGCTTACACACAAAAACATGCAAGGTTCTCAACTTGTCGTCTAGTAGCATCGGCGAGAAAGCCCGCCAGATAAACTTTGCGACATCGACGCAGATATATAAACCAGATAAGACTTCGTCCAGGCTCGCCGCGGGTACGGGTGAGTACTAGCAGGGCCGCCTGACTTTGGTCGTTTTCATCCAGCGAGGCTTCGTCGCCAGAGCAGAAACTAAGGAGTACTCGGGAGTCCGGGGGCCTAGTTTGAAGATAAAGCCATAGCGTGCGCCTCCAGCCTTGAAAACGTTGGAAGGGGGGCATCCGAGGTTGCGCCAACTCCTACCAGCTCCCGTGCCAACCGCACGGCCCGGGGCGGCTTAGAGCATACTAGAATCGAGGACTCGGAGTAGAGGCAAGCGGTCGCACATGTCGTAGGGGGGCGTGTAAAGGGTTACAATATTGGAAGGTTACGGTTTAGCACTTGGAGCCTGTAGGAGGACGGGGTCTTCGAGTGACGGTGGCAAGAGAGCAGTTCGAGCGAACGACCTTTGTGGCGTCCGAGCCCTGCCGCAGAGCGATCAAAAATCGATAAGACAACCACGTGACCACATCCGCCTAAGTGTGCGCTTGTGCGGTGGCGACTCTTACTTTACTCGCCCGTTAAATCTCCCTCTTTCTCTAACCACACATGCAAGGTCTCAAGGCATCCATTCGAACTTCTCAGCCCATAATTCTATTCCGTAAATGTCTTCTGTAACAAAATGGTTGAAACGAATAACAACGGCTGCCTCATGCATCTACGGAGTCGGCCACAATCTTCAACGCCGAAGCGTGTTATGCCTTTACGACGGAAATTGCTGGTTGGATTAACCGGTACCATAATCTTAGAGTACGTTTGCCTGCTTCCGAATTTCCCCCGAAATCTAACAGACTATAGCCCTAGTCACCACCAGCCCGGATGAGGCGGCTGCCCAGGATGGTTTCCATCCCACCTGTAAGCATGGGGCTCTCCTCCTGCTTCCCATGTGGCTCGCCAAACATCACGTACTTCTCGTCGTGCCACTCGCGCGCAGTGACCTTCTTGCCACGTGGGTCCTCGTATACGGCCTTGTTCTCGGGGCGGAGGAAGTACGCGATCGAATAACGGTCCTCCGTTTGCAGACCGCCCACAGGCGGGATAACGCGGTGGAGGCACGAGTAGAGGCGCTTGCCGCTGAGGAAGCGAAGGGAGTCGCCGACGTTGATCGTCGCATGCCCGTGCGGGCGCGGTTGGATGAAAGCCCAGCTCTCCGTCTCAGGCGACCAGACCTGGAGGCCCCACTGCTCGCTAAACAGGAGCGTGATCGAGCCAATGTCGGTGTGCTTGTTGTGCCCGACATGCGCGTCAGACGTGCTCGGCGGGTAGTGCAGCATGACGAGCGTCGTGTGCGTGTCCTCGCCGTCGCGGTGGAACTGCTCGAGGCGTGTGGATCCACTGAGGCCGAGTGCATCGGACAGGCACTCGAGCAGCGTCTGTGTGATGAACTGCGAGAGCGAGATGAAGCTATCAAAGAGCTTCTCCTCCTCCTTCACGTCCTCCGGAAGTTTAGCGGATTTATCCACCATCTCCGCACGGGCAACCTGTTGTACGAAGGTAAGCACTCTGTGTCGGGTACAGCTAGCCAGGCTCAACTGACCTTGAGAGTCTCATAGCAGTCCTTGCTACCTGTCTCGGTGCCGGAGAACGTCCCCACAGGCTTGAAGCTAGGCCATTCCGTGAGTCACAAACTCTATGCAAGATGAGGCGAAGTGAACTAACCCATGGGTGTGCGACTTGCGGTCATCCAACATCTTAGTATCATATGGCTGGGAAAAGTACCGCTCCATGAAGCGGAGCATGCCCTGCTCGTCTGCCAGAATTTGGCGGCCTTGCTCGCTGGTCCTCAAGTCAAGGTAGAAGAAGCCGTGCGTCACGCAGGTAGCCAAGAGCTTGGCAACCTCGGTACTATCACGCGCGATAAGGCGGGCGAGGTCAATGGTGGCGAGCAGCGCAATGGGGACTTGCTTCCCGCCGGGGAAGGCGGGCCATGCGGCGTCGCGGGCGAGGGGAGCTGGGCTGCCAGGCATGATGTGCGAAGGAATGTTGCGTGGGAGTGTCAAGCAACTGGTGAGTAGGTTGCAAGGCCATCCGTCGCACTGCGACCTCTTATAATAATGTTCAGACGGCAGGGTTAGGGCTAGCTGGTTGAAAATTGGCTCGTTAGGAGCGGAGGCATCGGGACCTGTTCGTACGGGGCCTGGGCATCACTGTTACGGAAGCGGCCACATTACGTTCAGCGCGGGTCTTGCAATATCCCGGCACGCCGCACCCGCTCACGGTTTCCTACCACAAGTCCGTGCAATAATGCAGTCCATTTTCTTGATGGACTCAGACGCACGCGCTTGGTCTGACCATTTTTGTTGTTGTAGGTGGTGAAACTACGTTGGTTTCACAACATGGGTATTTGGTTTCGGCGTCCAAATGGTGAGATATCACTTCCAATGCAACAGGCATTCATACTGCACAGGCCCTTTTAACGGCGTTTAAGTATTAACATTAAGGTGGCAAGGGTTTCCTAAACTCCTTGTAATGTCATCATGGGTGTTGCAAGCCATTGCTTGTGTCACGCAACTTTCCTTTGGACCTGACCCCTACACGTTTGGAACGGCAATGTAGTGGCATTCGCATCCGGTAGCCAGATTCCGCTGCCGGTGTGCGTATCGGACCGGAACCAAGTCTGAGCTGTCCAACATCTCTGAGCCAGAGGTCCGACGAGAGGGTCCGAAGGAATGCGGGAGATGTAGTATCCAAGGGTGAGCAAACCCCGAATAGCAATCGACTCATAGAATTACCGGATACAAGGTCCCGTTGCAGGCAAGCGCTAACGTGACTCGGGCGGTAGTCGGGCGCTTGAGGTTTCGGGATTCGGGGGTCGGAAGCTTTCGAAGCTTCTCCTCTTCCGCCCGACCGTGGCAAACATACCGTACGACCTCTGCTTCTGCGTGTGGATGATTATCAGACTGCGAAGGGGTACCTTATTTGAGTATGATGACTCAAGCAACGTTTGGGCTCTACCTTGGAGTCCCTGAGCATCTCGACTCCTCCGACTCACCGATAGCCTTGGTACAACGACAAGTGCGGCTGCGTCAAGAGACAAGTATACAATGCCAGCAACGACGAAGCTCGACATTGAACACGTCGCTGTCGTAGATGACCCTCGGGAATGGTCTTCATCTCGCAAGGTATGCCAGTCGGCAGAGTCGTTCACGCTCATCCTAGATTATCAGCAGACTGATGGTGTCCTAACAGACTTTAATCCTTCTCGTCGTATCTGCCGCATCCTTGATAACGACCATTGCGGCAGGCATATACAATCGTGAGTTTTTGGATAAACTAGATTTTTATATAGAGGCTGACCGCTTAAAGCATCGATCACGCACATTGAAGACGATCTTCGCGCTACCAGCTCACAAATTAGCTGGACATTATCACTCTTCGTTCTCATTCAGGGTGCTGTGCCTCTATTATGGAGCGTACTGAGCGAGCTAAAAGGTCGAAAGGTAAGGTCACAGCACATATGCCTCTCCCGTTGACTGAATGATTTATACCGAAAGGTCGTGTATCTCCTATCAATCGTCCTCTTCATCGGCGGGTCTATTGGCGCTGCCCTATCCACATCAATCGGCTTGCTCATTGGCATGCGATGCGTTCAGGCAGCTGGGTAAATGGACATTGACCTGCTTCAGCCGCGTGCTCATCGGAACCGCTCAGTTCCAGCGCTGTGCTTGCCATTGGCGCTGCAACTCTAGCGGACATATTTGACTCCCATGAGCGAGGAGTTAAGATGGGGCTGTACTACAGCGCTCCTTTGCTTGGTCCCTCGGTAGGCCCCATTTTGGGTGGCGGGTGAGTGGAGTAAATCACCATATGTATGCACAACTCACCGCAAGCCGTCAGACTCACTCAAGGCTTCAGCTGGAGGGCATGTTTTTGGTTCCTCGTCATCTTTGGAGGGCTTAACCTTGGCTCGTTTGCATTTCTGTTCAAAGACACGTTCCGACGTGAGCGGAGCTCGGCTTATCAACGCATGGTTCGTCGTAGCGAGGAGCAAACGCTGCCAGACACCGAGAAAAACGCCGCGGCGCGCATACAGGAGATGCAACTGCCTGCTACTCGAAGTGGCGATGTCGAGCCGATTGGGCATGCGCCTTCGTCGTCATCGATCAAAGGTCTCAAGCTTTCAATGGGAGACGTGAGCCCTATTATGCCGATGGTTCGCGTCTTGCGTTCCCTCAACAATACAATCATCCTGACCGCCTCGGGTGCGACATATTCCTTTCCCTTCTCATAAGACCGGCCAGTAACATAACTACAGGTTTTATCTATGGCTTTTCGTACTCCATTCTGTACACCTCAGCTCGTGTTCTAGCATCTGGCTACCACTACAACGCGTTACACACGGGGTGAGTGTCCCAGGAGCGCTATTACTTGGAAGCAGGGCTCTTCTGATAGTTGTTACGAAGCCTCGTGTTGTTGGCCTTCGGTACTGGTATGTTGCTTTTCTCGGGGGATAGTGTAGAGCTGGCTGACACATTTACAGGCAGTGTGGTGGGTAGTATCGTCGGAGGCAGGTGGTCCGATCACACGCTTGCACGTGCGAAGCGCAAAAACGGAGGGCAAAGCTTCCCAGAGGTGCCCTGTGCCCTGTGCATCTGCCATTTCCGTCACTAATTTTCCCCCGGTGACGAAGATGCGCCTCGAGTCCACGTTCATGGGCATGGTTTTCCTCCCGCCGTCCATCGTGGCCTACGGCTGGGTGGTGCAGGAGCGCGTGCACATTGCTGCGCTCTGCGTTTTCCTGTTCCTTTGCGGTCTTTTCTCCGTGTAAGTGTGTATGTGATGTGATGATGATCACATGAGACGCTGAGCCACCATCCCTGCTAGATGGATATACTCGAGCACGCTTGCGTATATTGTTGATGCAAACGCTGGGCGGTCGTCATCGGCAGTTGCTACGAATAGCTTATTCCGAGGGCTTTTTGCATTCGCGGCTGCAGAGGCAGCTGTGCCGCTTCAGGTGCGTCCACTTACGTGAAACAGCCGCTAGTGGGTTGTCTAACTGCTCACTAGGATCACATCGGGGATGGATGGCTCTACTCATTATGGGGCGGCCTCATGGCTGTCACAAATATCTTGCTAATTCTTGTGTGGTGTAAAGGACGACGGTGGCGCGAGAAGGCGCTAGAAGAATGTACATAGAAAGATCCAAGATCCTTGGGGAGATCCTACGTGTTTTGCGACCCAGCTCACACGTGATTTGTCAGAGAATCGAGTCGGGAGCAGTTTTCTTGGAGTACTTGGTACTTCCATTTTGTTGTTGAGGTCATCTTCAGCCTTCAGAATCATGGCTGAGTTTCTGTAGCTGCGTACAGCCCTACGGTGATCAAACAAATACTCATGTGGTGTTTTGCGAAAATTTGGCTCCAGATCAAAATGATTTGAAGGGCAAGAGTAGCATGGCACACCTGCAGAATGCGATATAACATCTCCATACGGGATTGTGGGTACCATGGTGCAAGTTTCTGACATCGCAATTTTGTCGCTATTGCAGCGTATCGCAATATCAAAACTGGTACTTACGGTCGCGCTCCGTCCGCTGTCGGATTCAAGACGTCCTTGGCGTCCATCTGCATGAGGGCGATGGTAACGGATACGGAAGTTTTGATGCATCGGCAGCGGCTAAGAAACATCCGACGAGCGACATATTGTACCAATGATCTCCCCGTTAAATCTCGCACTCGTTGTATGGCTACACTATAAACCTCGGTACATTGCTTTACTTGTGTTCATATGTCACAATCTTTCCGAATGTCGATCCCGTGCCCCAAATGCCCCTCCTCAAGCAGGCAAGCTGTACGATCTGGGAGTGATCGATGAACAAGTTTGCTTGCGCACCTGGGGTTTGAATGTGGTATGCGAAGACTTCCGGGTCAGCCGCTTCAAACCTGCATCGTCATTGCGATGAGCATAGTGTATACATATAAGTGGAAGCGAGAAGGAAAGACCGTACATAATCTTTTCGGCTGGCAAGGCGGACGTGATGGCAGAGATGGCATCCGTGCGCCACTCCTTGACGTTCTCGGTTATGCCCTCGCTTTCAATCATGATCATCTGCAAAACTCGTCAGCCGAACCACAGCTCAGACGTGATGACTAGCGTGCATGCGCCCCAGCGTCGAGAAATGCGTTTGCCCTGTCGATAAGCCATCGCGGGTCCCTAGTTCCAGCATTCTCCAATTCAGCGGTCGAGGCATCACCGCCAGCGCCCCATCTTCGTATGACACGCACCAGTGAGCGCCGGCTACGTGGTAAATTTCAATATGCTTACTGAATCCCAACTTCAGGTTTCGGTTTTAAGCCATGCTTCTTCGTGTCTTCGATAAGATTCACCCAGCTTTCGGTCGGAATGGATAAGAACCCAGAAGAGATCTCCAACACGTCGAAGCCCAGGTTCTTGCATGTCGTGAGATACTTGGACACTACCTAGGGATTTCCGGCGGAGCTAGCTAAGACTCGTTCGATGAAGCCGCCAGTAGAGACGTAACAATCTAACCACGACAACCTGTGAGCGATAACAAACGAACACAGTTTCCGGGCTCACCATGTTTATGCGCCACGTCAATCAAAGCTTTCAACCTTTCCTCAGGCATCAACGAGAAAGCGCCCCCGGCAAACTTGATACCATCGACGTAGGCACCCCAATCAGAAAGCAGTTCGTCGAGGTATGTCGCGGTAACGGGGTAGTAATAAGGTCCTCGGATCTCCGTCAGTCCCTTTCCGCGAGGCTTTGCCGCTAAAGCATTGGTGGGAAGGAAGTTGAACGGCGTTTGGGGATGCAGCTTTGAAGCGACGCCGCGGCGAGCCTGACAAGTACTAGTAACGGCGGTTGTCAGGGAACGTAAGACGTTGCGTGAACCTGTAAAGGGAGCATGGTGGGGTCGAGGAGTTGAAGTGGCCTGTGTATGTCGTGGCGCTTTATAAGTGCAGAGGTATGTACAGTAGCCGGCAAGTAGCCGGAGGCGTATTCGCCGTGACCAAAAGCATTACCACTAGCTCCGACTGTGGCGTCAAATGAGCCAACAGTAGAGTTTCACTGTTTCAATGATAGCAAGATCAGTCGTCGCCAAAGGGGTGCCCAGCACGAGTCCAGCACGTCTAATGTGAAGGTAGTAGCGATTGCGGAAGCTCGAAAAGGAGGGAGTTGCATTTCGGACAACATGTCGTGGCGGAAGAGCAGAGCCCCAGTCCAAACGTGGAATGAGCTTCGGCTTTGTGGCGCCCGGACGGTTCCGTGTAGGCCCTAACCCGATCGCATGTCCCCAAAGTCGGGGTTAGGACGGGATCGATAAGATTACCACGGCAGCCATCTTGGCGCTTGAGGCATTTTACGATGATCTCGCCGGACCTCGCTCGCTCGCGCCGGATTCTACTCTCTAACACCAACGAGCGAGGCCTGTGAGCTCTCGTATTTAACCCTCTCCTCCCACCTCCCTCACCTTCCCTGCACAAAATGGTTGAAGTGAAGAACAAAGTCTGCCTTATGTACGTCGGTTGGTCTTCAATGGAAAGGCCTGTCTAACTACTCGAAACAGCGTTCACGATGGTTGGGGTATCGCCCCCGAGAAGGGCATGAAGGGCGATGCCATCGACGCTGCAGACACCACGAACATGGATTCTATCGCAAAGGACCACAGTCACCGAACCCTCCATGCACACGGCGTCGCTGTTGGTCTCAGCGAGGGGCTCATGGGGAACTCTGAAGTCGGGTATGCCGCACTACCATGACCCTTGCGGAGTTAGACTCACTGGCGGTCAGCCACTTGAACATTGGTGCTGGGCGTATTGTCTGGCAAGACATCGTCAAGATTGACGTCTCGATCAAGAAGAAGCAATTTCATAAGAACGAGACTATCCTTGCGAGCACCAAGCGTGCCAAGGAGGGCAATGGCCGCCTTCACTTCCTCGGTCTCGTTAGTGGACGTATATCACCACGACGACCCAACACTCACATTTAAAACCTAGGTGTCGGACGGTGGCGTACACTCGCACATAAACCACCTCAAGGCTCTTCTCGAGACTGCCAAGGAACAAGAAGTCCCCCACGTCTACGTCCACTTCTTCGGCGACGGTCGCGATACCGCTCCCCGCTCGGCTTCCGGATACGCCAAGGACCTTCTCGAATTTATCGAGAAAGAGAAGTACGGCCAGATCGCCACTGTCGTGGGGCGATACTACGCTATGGACCGTGACAAGCGTTGGGAGCGTGTCAAGATTGCCGTTGATGGACTCATCAAAGGCGAGGGTGAGAAGGGCGAGGACGTCGTCAAGGCTATCGAGGAGAGGTACAAGAAGGACGAGACCGATGAGTTCTTGAAACCTATCATCGTCAACGGCGATGAGGGTAGAATCAAGGGTGCGTTCCCTCTGCCTATATGTGTCTTACCAATGCTCATGTATGAACAGACGGCGACACCCTCTTCTTCTTCAACTACCGGTCGGATCGTATGCGAGAAATCGCCACCGTGCTCGGCCAGGTCGACAAGCCCATCGATATAGAGATCCCCAAAGACCTGCACATCACTACGATGTCCCGCTACAACCAGGAATTTAAGTTCCCTGTCGCTTTCCCGCCGCAGGCCATGACGAACGTCCTCGCCGAGTGGCTCGCCAAGCAGGGTGTCAAGCAGGCGCACATCGCCGAGACCGAGAAGTACGCGCACGTCACATTCTTCTTCAACGGCGGCGTGGAGAAGCAGTTCGATGAGGAAGAGCGCCACCTGATTCCCTCGCCCAAGGTCGCCACGTACGACAAGGAGCCGAAGATGAGTGTCCAGAGCGTGGCGGACAAAGTCGCCGAGGTCGTCAAGAAAGGCGACAAGGAGTTCGTCATGTGCAACTTCGCGCCTCCTGACATGGTCGGACACACTGGTGTCTACGATGCCGCCGTCGAGGCTATTGGGCACACCGACAAGGCCGTCGGCACCGTTTACAAGGCATGTCAAGAGGCCGGATACGTTCTGCTCATCACCGCCGACCATGGCAACGCAGAGCAGATGATCAACCCCGAGACTGGCAACCCCCACACCGCGCACACGACGAATCCCGTGCCGTTCATTATGACTGGTGACCCGAAGAAGCTGGCTTTCCTCGAGGACAAGAAGGATGGCGAGGAAGAAGAGGGCGCGCTTGCCGACGTCGCGCCAACAGTCCTAGCTATTCTAGGTCTTCCTCAACCCGAGGGTGAGTAGTTTGCTATTGTGGGCTGTGCGGTGTCGCTAACTATTTGTTGCAGAAATGTCCGGACGCTCCCTCTTGGCGAAGAACGAGTACTAGACATAGACGTAGAGAAATCAAGAGAACAAATGTATAATCTAACTGATAGACACGATGTATATATAGTATTATATACTAAAGCTTTGACTCTCGTGGTCCCCTCATGACTTGTCTTCTCTGTTTTTACCTATCTCAACTTAGCCCACCTACCGATGAGCGTCTACGTCTTCGCCGCAGAGCCCAGGCGCGTCAGTCGGGAGTTTGGAAATTTCGTCAACAGCGGGCCACTCACATTGCTTTACTTCCATCTCTAAGTCTCGCACTCTTGGTAGACGACGACGGCCCCCAAAGAGATGTATCCGGCCTAATTACCTTCCATCCCACTCGACTTTATTCATTTACTATTCTGTGATGCGAGTCTTTATTGGGCCACGCCGGCTTCCTCTAGGTTGTGCTAGCGCATCACACACGTTCAGAACTCCTTCACGACTCCCACGACCACTACATCTTACGTTCATCTCTGGCGACCACCGACTGCTGTCTTCTCAAGCGGATGCACGTGTCAAGCCAGCATCAGAGCCTCTCGAGCACACAAAGGCGCAGTCTGGCCTATTCGCAGTCGAACACGCGCACGGCCGCGCCCGACACCTGTCCTGGTCGAATGCGGGCACTATCGAGAAGGAATGGAAGGGGATAGACCAGCCGGACGAGGAGGACGAGTCAGGCAAGAAGATTGTGAAGAAGGAGAGCGGTGCTGAGCGGTCTGCTGTTCTTGGACGGTTGACCTCCTACTTGAAGCAGATGTTCTTGCCGACGAACTACCCACAGAGTGTACATAAATCGTAAGTTTCACGCGCACATCTATTTGGTTTTATGCTGAATAGGTAGTGGTTATGAAGGTATCTTCCATACCACGGGCTGCAGTTCGTAGAAGACACTCTTTCGACCATCATCTCTGTGCTCTGCAATCAGGCTCTCCTCGTATCTGTAGGTGTGAGCGCGGAGGGCAGCATCTTTGGCGCGGTGGCTGCACAATGGGTCATCAAGGACGGTGCTGGCGAGATTGCGAAGTTGTTCTTCATACGGAGATTTGCACCTTTCTTTGACAGGTGAGTCCCGGTCGAAGCTGTGGTGTGTTCGTCGCACTAATGAGCTACTTCAATAAGCCACCCAAAGACGTTTAACCTGATTGGTGCCGCATGTGGGTTATTTGGATCGGGCTTACAACTTATAGCCTTGGTTTTGCCTGCTACAACGGCCAATTTCTTGCTTTGCGCAGGTACGAAGGTGTTCCTGCATCAGATGCTCCCTCAATATCTCACATATATTTAGCTGGCGGCAACATTTTCAAGATGGTCGGCGGAGCGATTTGGTTTACAACTCATATCAAATTCGTCCGGTTCTTCTCGCTCAGAGGCAACGTTGGCGATGTCGCTGCAAAGTCCGAATCTCAAGGCTCCGTCGCACAGCTTCTGGGCTACGCTGCCGGCATCGGTCTGCTGACCGTCTCACACTCTGCTCCGTACCTATACACCATCTTCACCCTCGCGGTCCCGGCGCATTTGGCGGCGACGGCATGGATGCTTCGGGTGGCAACGTTCGAGCTGCTGACTGAACCCCGACTCAGCTTCCTGGCGCGCGATTTTATGGCGAAGGTGGAGACTGAGGAACGCGCCACTGTGCCTACGCTCAGACAGGTGGAAATTATGAAGAGGACGGGCGTGTTTGGCGAATTCTTCAAGAATCAAGGAGATAGATACTTGCGATTGGCTCCGAAGTTGGAGGACTTTGTTGACACGAATTATCCTGGCGTGCGCACGAAATGGGATTCTTGTGTTACTTCTTTCGACGTGAGTCAAGTCGAGCTCTCCACCATACAACATACTTATAACATTGCTTTATCGTAGGATCTACCCTACTTACTCTTCCCTTACCTCTCACCCGCTCAGAATCAGTGCCGAATAGCGGTGTTTTACAATCCCTCTGCAACACCAGACGATATTCTTCGGTCTGTCCTGCACGCCGCGTACCTTCACAAGCACCTCTGTGGGATTATTGACCTCGAGTCCGCTGCCCACGCGGACAAACTGGCTATCATGGATGACCCGGTGCACCTCGATGCTGCGCTAGAGCTGTCAAAACGATGGGTCAGCCTAAACTTTGGCGAGTTCAAGGCTCAACTTGTACGGAAGGGATGGAAGACGGACGAGATCGCGTTCGCCGACCATGGCCGACGAGTCCTTTGGGGGTCAGCGACAGAGCAGCAAGCGAGACGGATACACGATATTATATCATAGCAGTATTATGCGTGCGTGAGCGTTGCCCATCATTTCACATCCTATCTCTCATTTGGACATTACACTCAAAGCTTAGACAATACACTCATCGTGTAGAAATACGCTATCGCATTATAATGTCCCCGTGCTGTTAACCGTCCTCGCTCATACCTTGCTCTCGTTGTCATAAATCCCATGGAATATATATGAACCTCATTTAACGCAGTTCTGGATTTTTATCCAGTCTGAAGTTACGTGCACGCTCACATCTTCCATTTGGCAATTATAACGAGAGGAGCAGACGTGCCAGTGCGGCATGATTACATCCCTTCAAATCATGCTTTATTTGTGCTTGATTGCACAAAGGCATGGTGGCGTTTTGTTCGCGTCGCGGCGGTACTGTACATTACAGTGCCTTGCAGGATGAACGTACGGCTCTTTTGCTCGCTTTGTTTGTCCCGTACAACGTTTCCCTTATCAGGTAATTTTGAAGGTCACATCAGTCACCGGGCGCACTCAGTAGCGGCGGTGGACAGTAGGGCGTGACAGGCAGGGTACTCTGCATTATGAGCGTACTATTGGCCTTGTAGCATATACATAGAGACTATGAATGTCTACAATGTAGAGAATAAACATAGTGTATGTGATATAATACAGGATATTATGTTATGATCACATGCACGACTTGAATTTCGAGCAAAACTCAAGCGTTGACGCGTTGACGTCCGGCTAAGCGTGGCGCGGCGCGGCAGTACTTGTAATCTTAATGGCTGGAAATATTGGTGAGAAATATTTACACTTGTTGCCGTAGTATTAATGGTCAGTCCTTGATAGTGATGAATGCTTGCTCGATGGAGATGAATTGGGTAGGTTGAAGGTGATACTATCTGTGTAAGACTGGGATTATAGGTGTCGCACGTCCTGTGATGTTCCCTATACATTCTATTTGCTGTTTGAACGCGTACTAAATCTACGCTACAGGGCAAACCACACATAAACATCATACGCTCTACAGTCTCTGCCTGTCACGCCCTGCTGTCCACCGCCGCTACTAAGTGCGCCCGGTGACTGATGTGACCTTCAAAATTACCTGATAAGGGAAACGTTGTACGGGACAAACAAAGCGAGCAAAAGAGCCGTACGCAGTTCATCCTGCAAGGCACTGTAATGACCTGACAGGGGCCGGTTGTGACTGTGACATTTTTGCAACGATCCGGATGAGCGGCGGCAGGGTCGAGGGCCTGTGACATGCTTCCAGAGACCGGTGGTGAGTGGGCTATCTGGAGCCAAGTTTGGTGTTTGCTCACCGTTATTTGGCTGTTATTGTGCAGTATCTACCATGAATACGCCGTTCGAGAGCGTTGAGTGGGGAGGGGGCTCATTGCGCCGCAGGCTCGAAAATTTTGGGGTAAGGACTTATCTGTCACAAACCGGCGGACCCCTCTGTGACCGGTGACAAAAACCCGGATAGCGGACAGGCGGGACCCCTGTGACGTGTGACACCCTGTCAGGTCATTAATGTACAGTACTGCCGATGTGTTCAGCTTTGAACTAGTACTCTGGCACGAATGTCCATCACGGATTCTCACGTCGCTGACGAGCATTGTTGCGACCCAACACTGAACAGCTCATACTGTAGTAAGTCCTGACACATCAACATACTACCCACATGCGCAGGTGTAGAACTATTTAACTTAATGATATTGCCGAGCTCCCGGCAGACGAATGAGTACGAGTATGGACATAAAGAAAACATGTGTTTCTTGTATGTCCCAGCAACAGTGCGTTGCCGGAGATGTAAGGTGGTATACTACTGCTCAAAGAACTACCAAGCGCTGTAAGTTTTCCCTCGCCCTATGATTTCGCATCATGAATACTATGACTGGCCCCACGTTTATAAGGATTCCTACTCTTTAAGGTGCTGCTCCCGCGTTACTACAGTTTTCCTCATAAATCCTGGTATACCAGTGCAATACTACCTTTCCTACATACCTGTATTTTCTCTGTATTTTTAAGACGAGTGTAGGGCGAATGGGAGAGGCTCTTTCGAGAGAGCCCACCTTTCAAAATTATGGGCGGCATCACAGAATTCCCCAATTCAGCGATGATCTTGCATGCGGATTGGTCGATAGGATGATTAGCGCCAAAATGGGCTGGTTCTTGCAAACGACCGTAATTTGAGCTTCACCAAAATTCCTATCCCTCCCGCTCACGAAATTGCACAAAACAAGTTGGCAGTCGCTTAGAAGCATCCTCGAAGGATCTGTAGAAAAATTCTGGGCACCAACGAGTTGCAAGGGAGCGCAGGAAAGCGAAATTATAAAAGGTGGGTCAATTATAAATGTGGGGCCAGTCATAGTAGCTGATACTGTAGTTCGACGTGCCAGCATGAGTCGAAGCACAGAGAACTGTGTCAAGAAACTCCTGGAGACAACCACTTTCCCGCCGCTCACGAGAAGCCTGTGATTGAGGCAATTCTCTTCCTGCTGGCGAGACCAAACCGCTCTTCGTGAAGGTCGAGTGCAAGATCGATGCAGCGGGTGACCCATTCTGATGGCATGCACCCAACCTCAAAAAGTAGATTAAGTGGAGAGCGGTCAAAATCATCCAGCACGAAGAAATCCGGTATGGCCCACCGCTGAAGCGCAAGATCATGGTATTCTTTACCGAAGGTTTTGCCCAAGAGCCCGGGTTGACTGTCAACAAATGCATGGATAATCTTACCGAATAGGAAGCCGGGGATCGAGTGGAAGGGAAATGTGGTGGCGTTGAGATGCTTGCCGGTTCAGCGCCCATCCGTAACCCGATATGAAAATGCTGGTGTATGACGAGGACCTCGCCTTGATGGGGCACAGTGGCCGAGAGGTCTGTGTCCCTGGGCGGGTTCATAACCGCCCAAAAGGCTGGGTGTTCGAGTCCTCCCTTGGTAAAGGAGGTGCGAAAGATAATTATGGAAACTCGAACCCACACGTGGCAGCATTGTTAATCCACGTCCCGTGATACAAGCCCTCCCTTAGTAAAGGAGGTGCGAAAGAAGGCTACAGAAGCTTGTGTCACTCCCGGAAGGGGTTGGCCCGAAAGGGCATGCACTCGACCGGGGTCCCCAATTTGGGCTGTTCACTCCAAGGCATTGGGCTGCACGCTAAGCGGCAGAATTCCCTCTAAGTGCTGGAACAGTTCGAAGCCCGAAAGGGTCTGAAAAGATAGGGGTCGATAAGAAGGGGAATTGTTCTGATAACAAGCCGACGTAATGACAGGCTACCCCTCTCCCTGATTGCCGCTCATGGGAATCAAAGGACGTTAGTCATGGGATTACTCCTGGACCTATGATCCGGGCAGCCCGTGGCAAGACAGAGACTGAGGACATACTGGGAATCTGCGCCTGATGGCATCAGCAAACCGTATGCTGAGGAACGGGAAGCTGGATAACCCTGCCCTAGGGTTTAAGTTGGCAGGATTGATCCAGGGAAGGGTAACCTCCTGGGGACTTGTGACATCCAGTGGGCCGTAGCGGAAAGGGGTAGTCCCCTTCTCCGGCCCGAGAGGTCTAAATCCTCTGTCGGTTCGACTAGTTCGGGCTTAAGTTGATACCCAGTGACGCATGTTGGCTAAGTTAAGTAACATGTGGTGGGCCTCGCAAGAGAACCCTCTGTACTGGCCTGTATGGGTGCAGGAAAAGATATATGAGTACCGCAAGAGTGCTCATCCAGATTATGTAGGGCTATACGCCTACATGTAGCGCGGTGTGGTTTTTCTCATTTCCCTATGTGCGTAGGGTTTCTCGAGTCTCGGGTTCAAACCCGGCTCTGGGCGGGCGGTTTTCTCGAGAGCATCGGGTTTCGGGCCAGAGTGCCGCCGAAGGCCGCCCTTCCTGTCCGTAAGGGGGGAAGAAAAGGGCACCTATCCCAGGGGGGGTGCCCCGGCGAGTCGACACCACGGACACACGGATTCACACTCAACGGACCCAGTAGATACAGATCTATTAGCACCGGAGCTCATGCGGTTCGTCCCGCGCTTCGTTAACAATACCAGATTTCAAAAAAAAAAAGACCTCGCCTTGATGGTCAAGTTCTTCGAACGACTGGATTTTTGAGCGATAACATCCAAATAGCCTTGTTACCATAAACAAATCAGAATGTAGCGAAGAGACCTATTGATCGTCAATTACTCACAGTCTACAATGTTTGCACGAGCAAGTAAAATGATTTGCTGCATATGCTTATAGTGGATGTCAACTTACTGTTGGCTTACTGAGCTATTACTCTCTCATATCCGAGTCATCGTTGATTTAGTAGTAGTTACTGTGACTTCGAGATAACAACTCGAGATCGACCCCGTTGGTCTTCTCGACCTGCTATAGCACCGGCGCTGCTCAGAGATACTGTTCTAAAACCTAGTTGAGATCCTTCATCTTCTCGAATGGTTTTTACGCTTGACTTGATGATTTGTTTTTACTGCCTCCAATTTTTGTCGGTCCAGGCGTCATCCAGTCTTGACTGTCTTGACTGTGTTACGCTCGAATAACTCATTCTGTGCGCTTTCCTCTCCAGCATGTCCTTCATTATCTCACTGACGGCGGTGACGGCGGTGCATGATTAGCTAGGTACTGTGCCACTCAAGTGTCACTGGAGAGAACGGTCGTTTATGAGCAGGCCGGAAGAACTGACTAATTTGGGCAGTTGTGTATTTCTGCACGTGAATTTTAGTGCGGGCGCCGGGGGTTAACCAGATTCTCACGGCCCTTTCTCCTTGCGACAATATCCTTACCCGCCAAATTTATTCCACAAGTCCACCTCTCCCTGAAATTGTTACAGAAATGTGAGCAGCATTCCACTTTATCTTCCGAAATACCATCTACTTGCTGTGTCCCGACTCCCTTCTACTTTCTTTTCGCCATAGCTTGTGTTCAGCGACGATGATGAGCAAAACCAAGGCATATATCTAGAGGTGCCCTCAGCGGGGACTTGTGTACTCCCCTCATTCTTATCGAATTGCCTCAGAGTACTTTCGAATGGCTCTTTCTTGGAAGGCAAGACGTAGCAGCCTTCGTTTCAAAGGAGTCAGAGCTTAGCTGTGTGGCGTTTTCGGTGGCAACCGTTCGCTGACCAAGCATACTTAGGGAGGGTACTCTACCAGACGGTAGTGTTCACAGCATGACCAGCACGCTCGCAACCCAGCCCATTCCATCGCAGCCGCTCTCGCTGGGTCCAAGCGCACCTCCTCAGCCGGGCGAAGTCATTGGGCACCTCCAGCCTCAAGCTGAACCCGCTCCAGACGTGCCCGTCAAACGTCGCCCCGGTCGTCCGAAAGGCAGTGGCAAAAGGCTATAGACTTGAGTACAGAGCCTAAGATCAAGCGTCCTGTTGGAAGACCGAGGAAGGACGGCCTGCCTGCTGGCTCAGTAGGACCCAAGAAACCCAACCGCCCAAGAAAGAGAGCACCAGGGAGTTTCGCCACTCCTACCAACATGCAGTCGCCAACGGGGTTACCATACGCAGTGCGTTTCTCAGTTCCGTACATTCGTTAAAGCTCTCTGACAGACACCTCAGTCACCACCCTTCATCGACCCGTCCCAATGGGGCTCAATATCTGCCCCTCCGATGGGGTCGCTGAACGTGCGGGCTCCACCCAACATGAACTTTCCCATAGACCCCAGTCTCGACCGCGACAACTGGGCTGAGCTCGCGAGGCATCGACCGGACGCCTTCCTACACGCCTTAGTTACCGCGCTTTCCTCCCCGAACCCTATCTCTGCAGCAGGTCCTACCGTTGAGGAGGCCTTCCGCGCGCATCTTGGCTCCCTTACACCTAATCAGAAGAGCGGCGTGCCTCCCATTCCTGCGTTGTACTCTATCTTGAAGACCTTCTGGCTGCCTTCTTCCCCGGCCTACTTCTCTCTCACCGCTTCTGCATCCACCTCTCGTAGCACCCCTTCTGAGCACCGGTTCTTGTATTGGGATCCTCATCCGCTGGTGTTCAACGGCATTGCATGTCCGGTGTGCACGTCGCCACTCGTCAACAAAGGCCGCATAGGGTCAGGACCCATCAAGATCTACGATTTGGGAAACCGTTCTTCGTTATAGGCTGCGAATACGTCTGTAGTTCGCAGGTCTGCCAACCTCAAGGCCAGGCCGAGGGTCGCAAGTTTGCTAGCACGGACAGCTCCATCCTCCGTGCGCTGCCCTCAAAGCTGAAAGACGAATTCCCTGCTCGCCTTATTCAGGGCGGCGGTAACGCTCCTGACATGGGACCGGGACCGGACGTGTGGAGTTGGAGAGGCATGGGAGTCTCGACCGGCTTGTGGGATATGGTCAGAGCCTCCTTGCGTTCTGGTCTACAGAAGGACCTGGTCATGGGCATTGTGCATTCCGTGCAGCAGGGATTACCGGACGAGCCATGGGCTCATATTGACATGGGAGAGAAAATGGAAGAAATGGACGCAGCAGGCGATGACGAAGATGGGGGTGGTGGTGACGATGTTGATGGTGGAGAAGCCGAGGGCGGCGAGCAAGCCGGGATTGATGAGTCGAACAAGGAGGTACGTGGGCTTACTTGTCTGCGCCTCGACCTCTCAATGGCTCACACACTTGTACAGAGAGCACCCGGAGAATTCCAAGAGGCATGGTCGGCTCCAAATCCGCCTGAAGCAAGCGGCAGCGCTATGCCAGAGGCCGGTCCAAGTAATTCGAACCCCAACCAACCCGTACCAGCACCCGCTCCTCCGCCGGACTACGCCAACCCTTACGGTGCCCCGCCCCCACCGGGTTTCATGCCCTACGGATATCCTCCATTCGGTTATTACCCCCGCCGCAACACCCTCCTCCCGGACCCCCACCTGGCATCTTGAAGAGAACGTTTACCATCATGGACGGCAACGGCGACGGCTCGGAGCCTTCGCCCAGACGCGTGCGGCACTGCGTGAAGTGCGGCTCGAACGAATGCAAAGGGAAAGGCGGTCGTACGTTCTGCACAAACCCTTGCCAAGACTGCGGGAAGCTGGACTGTCGCGGCAGGAATAGCAAGCGCCCCGACAGGACGTGCGCTGATGCTTGGACATCAAGTGACAGCTCTTCTTGAGAAGAGTCTCTGAGGTAATCTTATGCTTAATGAACGACGGTTATGATCCTTTTGCTTAATTGTTACTTGAGCTGTTGTAGGATTGCGTGCATGTATGACATGTATTCTATCCATATTATGCCTTGAAAGCGAGTGATGTACGAATTTACGCATCTCATTACCTGCAGTGGAACCATACAATCGGAGCTGGTCGCAAAGTCACGGTTCCGTCTCATACCATTGTATCAGGATGGTCCATCGACATATGATTACGACACTTGGAGTACAAAAGGGCATATTCTATATTTGAACTGAGTACGTAGCAGCCCTATTCCTCGAGCAACTCACCCGCGATGTGTTTGCGCGCCTAGTTTGTCTTCGTCCTGTCCTTGTCGTTGTCTTTCTCGCCGCATCTTTGGAAGGTTTGGAATAAAACTTTGCCTGGCCCTGAATCCATCTTCAAGGCCGTGCTTGGATCGCGTATGTTTCCGGAGCGGTGAGGTGGAAGACCGCCGCGAGGGCTGTCTGGTTGCATGCGTTTTATAACTTAGCTGACGCCGAGCAATCGGCATATGTCCGTTCTAATTCAGGAAAGGCAGCGAGTACTCTCAAATAACCATTGTGAAGCTAATCATTCTGACAACAGACCATTGGCTTCTTTATCGTGCTCGCCGATGGCAGCCGGGTCGCTTCAAGGGAGTGACAAGAAGGCACCTTGAGGACTGACTTGTGTGCCGCCTGACCAAAGGTCTAGATGCGACCGCTACTACATTACAATAGAGAACAACGGTAGTCCTTAATAACAAATCATTGGCGCAAAGCTCTGCATATAGTACTCAGCGACCTCCGAGGCCACCGCAGTCTATTTGAGCATCAGCGCAATTATTCGCAGAAATACATGTGGCGCTCGCTCTCCGTTAATAACCCCTAAATAATGAAGCATAACATAATTTTAATACATATATAGGTGCTGCGCTCTGAATATGGAGCGAGTCACGAACAACTCATGATCACGATCAGGAGAGGCCGTATAGAAACACCTTGCAATAAGCGCTGAGGCGTGCTTTTCCAAAATGGTAAATGGAGTAGATCAATCGGTGATTCCCGAGACGGGGTATTGTGTCCGAAAAAGGCAGGTGAACCAGCGGGCCATCTTCCAACTTCAGCCACTCGTCCAGACCCTCATAGCCGAACACCTCTCTGGCCACCACCTCTTTAGGGCATAAAACACTGGAAACTTCTGTTTAAAAGGTTAGTTCATCTCTCTCCCGAGCCCTCGATCCCTCGCCACTTTCTGACAACATGGTTACTCCCGCCGGCAGGCTCGAACTCCCCACCAGAGTTCAATCTACTCCTATCAAACCGCGCATCCAGAGCTCGTACAACCGCGCAGTACCAGCGGCCGAACTGCGACGTAAACAATACACTAAAGACATGCAAGGCCTATTCGTGGGCACTATGCCCCTCAGCACATTTTTACGACAAGTTCATGCCGGTCACACCTGATGTCGCCTCTAGTATCCCCGAAGTCGACTACCAGTCAAGTATGGGCCGTCTTACTAAGGAGACGGACATGTATGTCCCATTTGTGAGCATATACTTTTATTCTGAGATAGTAGACGTCGTGTATTGACTTCTGTGGCCTGTGTTGTAGATCACAACCACCCAGCGTGCGGGGCTTATCCCGGGCTTGAGGCTCTTCAACTCCGGTGCACTCAAGCGGAGTAACTACGATATTCGACCCGACATCGGCCTCCGACGGATGACTCCGAAAGACACAGGATACGACCCTAAAACGGCCATCCGAGAATACTTCAACTTCACGCAAGCTCTGGTCGGTTTCGAATTCAAGTTTGAAGCATGCGATGACGGATTTGTGGATATCTCCCTTGGCGAAGGAGAATCTTCGAGCGGAGTGAGAGGCTCGTGCGAGAAGCCCGACAATAGAGGTACCTCGACGCGCGGCCAGCTGATATCTTACGCCCATGAGCAGTGCGCTCGTCAACCCCTTTGCTTCTTCTTCCAAGTTCTCGTCGCCCGGGGCAAGGCGCGAATTCTTCGTTGGGACCGTGCCGGCACCATTGTCACCGAGTCTTTCGACTACTTCGCCAACCCGGAGCTCCTGGCCGAGTTCTTCTGGCGGTACGCCCACATGAACGACGTACAGCGCGGATGGGACCCCACTGTCACCGTCGCCAATCCTGCGGAAAGGAAACTGTTCGAGACTGCCATCAAACGCTACGTGAACGAGACTCTGCACTCTCTTGGTCGAACGCTTCCTGGTGCCGAGAAATCGTATGACGACGCCTACGACATCTACAGGATAGCGGTTGGTGCCCTTGACGCCCCAGACCACAGAGATGTTATTGTTGGAGCACCATTCTTCGAGGCATTGTCTCCCTGCGGAAGGACCACTCGCGCTTACCTGGCTCTCGACCTCAACACCTCAGAAATCAAATTCTTGAAGGACAGCTGGCGGGTGGTTCACCCCCGGCTTCTTCCTGAAAGCGAACTCTATGCCAAACTGAAGGGATTCGGCGTTCCCCATCTTCCAACGGTTCTCGTTGCTGGAGATGTGATGATCGATGACCGTCCGCAAAAGACGCAGACTCAAGAGATCGCGGAGTCGAGCGACCCGTCCTACCTGACTTGGCGCGGACGCCATGAAGAGCTCAGGGCCCACATCCATCACAGGCTTTTACAAGACGTCGCATTTCCTGTCGAGTCGTCTCTCAATTCTCGGGAATTCGTTCAGGTATTGCGTGACATAATTGACGGTGAGTGTTCACCTTTCTCTTGAATGCTGGAGACATGTTGATTCTGTATTGTGTTCGAAGTTATTGAGGCTGCATTCGAGTCGAAGGAGAGTATTCTGCACCGTGATTTGAGCCTCGGCAACATCATGATCAATCTCGCGGGCGGAGGCATCCTTAATGATTGGGACCATTCAGGACCAGCCAAGAATACTGCAGGCGGGCATCCGGTATTCCGTACGGTGAGCTACATGTTGTGCCCTACATTTATCTGTCACACTTATCCATATGTAAGGGAACTTGGCACTTCATGTCCATCGCTCTACTCCGAGACCTCAATAAGCCGCACGCTCTTCTCGATGAGTGGGAATCGCTGTTCTGGGTCCTCATGTACGGCGCACTGCACTTCTTTGAGGTCAACCAGTCCGTGATCAAGTCTTTCCCTATGGATATCTTCGACGAGGTCCAGATGCGCCTGGAAGGCGACCGATACGTGATGCAAGGAGGCGACAGAAAGCTTGGCGCGCTCAAGGACCAACGCTTCAACAATCTCAAGTTCACCTGTGCCCCGTTGAGCGACCTCATCACCGACCTGGCGGCGACTTGGAACACGTACTACGGCGCCAACATGGTGGCGCAGGGAGAACAGACGACCAAGGAGCAGGCGTTGAAGGCTAAAGCACTCAAGCCGACCGCGGAAAATGGCACGGACGAGGATGATGGGGAAGACAGCGACTCGGACTACGATGCATGGGACGCGGTGCTGAGAGCTAAGCGGAAGAAACTATCCGAGGCGTCGTTCTGGAAGAAGAAGTTCAACAGGTGTCTCAGGCGCAACGATTGGGCTGCGTCTGACACGGTTACAGACCAGTTTCCTCAGAGAAGTGAGGCCGAGCAGGACAGAACGATTCAAGAAACTGGCCTTCAGAGCCTGTCGAAAGACTCCCAGAGCGCCCAGGCCGCTGAACGCGACGGTACCAACGGCGAAGTGGTCTCAGAGGGTGGTTTATCTGCGGCGGGTGGCACCACCCTAGCTGACGATGAACAGCACCTGTCTGTCGATGCCGACGCGGTATCGGATATTATAGAAAAAGACGTGCAGGGCTCTGATTCCGCAGACGAGCTGCCCTCATCTCTCGTCGAGAAGGACGACCTCTTCATGGGGAACCTGCGTTTCGACCCGCCGCGGACTCCCCAACAGAGCCAAGCTTCGTTGCCCGAAGCTCTGGGCGACTCTCCGGCTGGTGAAATCGGCCTTCTGTCGGTCGCTCCCCTCCCTCGCAGGACTGCAGGGCCGTCCTGCGTCGGTCGCTTCTCCACATCCTACCCACCACAAGATTGGCCGCCAGCGTTGCTTGGCCGGATACCTAGGAAGAGGAACCTCAGCGTTGTGGAAGAAGAACTTGACGACGAAGTTCCGCGAAGACCCAAGAGAATCAGGGATAACAGTGGCGCCTCGAGGTCGCCATCTCGAGCACGTGCATCGAGCAGAGGTCGTCATCTACCGCACGCGAGCTCACGAGTTGCCTCTCTCTGATTTGGTCATTTGTTAGTGTTTTGGTGTTTGGTGTACCATGTATACTTCAAGTTTGTAACGGACCCATATTTCTTTTTGTACTTTTGTGTTGTATTTTTGTAACAGCCGTACTGCGAATAAGTAAGGGAACAGTGAGGTTCGGGGACATGTCGGCAGGGATGGGCGCCGATTGATAGAGCGATTTTTAGGCAGGGCAGAGGCTTATAGTCGCTGCAGCATGCATGCACCTTCACACATCCAAATAAAAGCTACACAGAAATGCGCGGTTCAACGATGCGTATCGACTGATGCAGGCAGCACAGGATTTGGGTGACATTTGGCCACGTTATAGAGAGATTACTCACTTCGCCAGCGATGTTGAGAAGCACGGGCGTTACAAGCTGTGAATTTGTACATGTTTGAACATCTCCGACCAACTCGCATGCGTAGTCAAAACAGAGGTGCCTTCGCTCCGCTCCGGGAGTGGCCCAGCTTGGTGTTGGGTTAAGGTGACATTGGGCGAGGGTGCCTGCTACGTATACGAGGGTGCCGGCTGCGAGGGTGCCGGCAGTGAGGGCGCCAGCTGCAAAGCGCTAGTACTTACTACGACTACGGCTGTATACTAACACCACGACTGCGGCTGAAATAAACTAAATACATAAAGCAGTGCCGCTACCTGTAAAACTGGTGAGATTCAGTCGGTATATATATGCACCAGAAAGCGTAGGAGACGAGTAAGTACTTGCCCAAAAATGATAGAAGCGGCGGGCCTGACCGGAATGCCAGACATCGGCAGAGGCTGCGAGGGTTAGGACGAGTAAGACGGACCATGGCGCGGATCAGCAAGGATGGAATGACCCGGAATCCGTGATACGAATTGCGGGGGCGGGTAAATCGGAGAGAGGTCAGTAAACGTACTTATACTACGTACTGCAGAGGGACACGCCCCAGGTGAGTCAGTGCGGAATTGAAGGCTTTTGTTACTTTGGTGCCATAATTTTTATATATGAGTGATGATATGAGTGATGAGTGATGATGATGTACGACTATTTGAAATCTCAGTGACACTAACCACTCAATACTCAGTGGTCAACTCGTTTGCCCGCCATAGCGAGGGCAGGGTTGATCACATCGGATGGGGTGTCATTTCTATATTACTGGTATGGTGATGTTAGGATGCGATAATGTACAATTGGAATAGGAAATGCAGAGCGAAGTCCAGAAAATAATACACTTAGCGAGCCACAAGCAACTGTCCCCACCACCCTCTTCATGCGAGCACTTTCCGAATGCCCTCCTTTTGCGCGGCTGTCAACGTGTTTGGGAATACAACGTCCCACTTGACGATCAGATCACCCCTCTTCTTGGGGCTGTCCGATTTGCGGATGGGCATACCCTCGCCGGAGATTGTGGTCGTCTGGCCGGGCTTGACGATGCCGCTTGGAATGGGCACCTGCAGCTTCCGGCCATCGAGGTGCGCGACCGTCTGCCGGCCACCACTGCCAGCAAGTGCTTCAACGAGCGGTATCGGCACCTTGACGGTGAGGTCATTGCCGTCGCGGCTGAAGCGGTCGTGCGGCTTCTCCTCGACGACGAACACGAGGTCCTGCGCCTCGCCCGTAGGCTGCTCGTTGCCCGCCTTCGGGAAGCGCACCTTCGTGCCGCTCTTCCAGCCCGGGAGGATGTTCACCTCGAGCACCTTGTCCTCCGTCGCGCCGCTGAGCAGCTTGCGCCCGATCTTGAGCCGCTTGGTCGTGCCGTTGTACAGGTCCTCGAGCGACGCTTTGAGCGGCCGTGTGATCTCGGAGGGCCCGGCGGTGGCGGGCGATGCTGGGCGCCGGGTGCGCGAAGAGCCGTTGGGCATGCCGCCGGGCATACCACCGCCGAAGAAGCTGTGCGCGCCGCCGCCCATGTCGTCGTCGTCATCGTGGAACATCCCACTCGAGGACCTCGAGGCCCCTGGGAAGCCCCCACCCATGCCTCCACCCATACCGCCAAACCCGCCGAAACCGCCCATTCCAAATATTGATCTAAGAGTAGTGGTTAGCATCAGAGAAGAAATGGGGCGCATATATGCAGCTACTTACTCGAATATCTTGTTCGGGTCGGTTGGGTTGAAACCACCTGAACGGCCAGCACCGCCAAAGCCTCCTGGACCGGTGCTGAAGCTAAAAGTAGGGCCTCCGGCGCCACCAAAGCCGCTAAATCCACCACCAGAGAACCCGCCAGCGCCGCCTGGTGCGCCGCCTCCGCCCTTCAAGCCCTCTTCGCCGAACTGGTCATAGATAGTCCGCTGCTGCTTGTCGCTGAGGACTTCAAAAGCTTCTGAGATCTGCGAGAGGGGATTAGAACAGGGACACAAGACATGAGGCTGCTATCTAATACTTGCCTCTTTGAACTTCTTGGAGGCTTCTTCTGACCCAGCGTTTCGGTCAGGATGCCATTTCAAGGCCTGGAGAGCAAAGCGTGAGCACAGCGGACAAGTCATAAGACAAGCTAACGCACCATTTTCTTATAAGCCTTCTTGATCTCTTCCTCGCTGGCATTTTTGTCGATGCCAAGTAGTTTATAGTAGTCTGTACCCATCGTGCGTCGGGGACAGTGAGAGCGGGGTTTAAAGGTGAGCAAGAGGTGAGCAAGAGGTGAATGTATGGAGCAAGTCGCAAACTCAGGAGGCTCGAGTTAAGTATGGGTGGAGGTCGGGGCCGCGAGACCAGGGGAAAGGTCGACCAGCATCCATCGTACGTGCGAGAACTTGCCAGAACCGTCCACAATCCACTCAGAGTCAGAGTCAGTCGAGTGTGCGCTTTAGCCATTAGACTCCCTCCCAGCTCTCACCTGATCCGCATGATTGCATCACAGAACTTCGTTCTCCGAATGACTTCTCTCGCCATGGGCGAGTGGCCAGAGCAGGGCCAGAGTCTGTACGTACGGCTATGATGTCGTAGACGCACGTTCTTCGGGCGTGCCACTCAAGTGCCACTGGCACACGAGCCCCCTTGCCTTCCAATTTTCTAGCTCCCTCACTCTCGCTGCTACACTGAGGATGGCGACGAACGACGAGAGAACTCCCTTACGACCCCGTGAGCTCAACCAGGGCGCACATGAGCGCGACGACTCCCTCATCCGGAGGTCCTGGCATGCCATGTCCGAGGTCCTGCAGCCCTTCTCACCCTCTGCGCTCGCCTCGCTACCCAAGAAGACCTTCCGGCGCATACCAAGATATACCCGCACAGATAATGTACCAGAGGCAGAGCAGGATGCGCAAGGCCAGATGCCGACCGTACGGGACTATCATGCTATCAACAGTCTGCCGCCGCAGGTCAGGATACCGAAGAAGATTGCAACCCCAGTTAAGGTTGAGGGAAAGGTCTGGTTCGCAAATGAACGAAGTGCGCAATATTCAGTCATGTTGTCGTGAAGAAGGTTTACTGACCCCTATCCAGCCTGGGTCTCGTACCTCAACATCGCAGTCCTGATTGGCACGCTGGCACTTGCGCTGTTCAACGCCTCAAAGGACCAGATTGCTAGGAACTTTGCTTACACCTATGCTGTCATCAGTGTGATTGTTTTGGTGAATCTCTTTTGCGCTCCTGACAAGTCCCATTTTCGCTGAACTTTTGCGTGAGATCTACGGATATGCTGTCTACCAACGCCGCATTACCATGATACGGAAGCGAGATCCAGGACATTTCGGTGTGTCAGCTTTTTGCCGTTCATCGCCAGTTAGAGTTACTATAACCCACTACCACAGACCAAATCCTCGGACCTGTTATCATCAGCGCCCTACTCTTCTTCGCCGTTCTCGCCAACTTTGTGATTCGCGGTATGTTTCTCCTCGTTGCAGTTGCCCTGTCAAGGTCTGATTGTTCTCAACTTCGCCTGTGTCTCTAATGCACCCCATGAACTGGTGCATTCCCAGCACGAGAACTGTGCGTATTCTAACTGACTGCTAGTGATATTGACGCTGACATATGACATTGCAGTCGCAGGAAAGACGTTCCCATCCCCGGTCTCTTCTATATCTTTTCATAGCTCTTTGTCAAGTCACAGTCACCCTGCTTTCGATGCTATCGGCACAAGCTATAATCCTCAATACAACAGTTTATGCACAGGATCTAGTCTTTTTGCAATACTATTCTTCTTGCATTCCCCCAATTACACACTCTTCCTGCATTGGTCAGCCAAATAGTCTTGTCGTTCGTGCCTGGGAAGAGCGATGACACGAGCAGTGCGTATCATGACTTCTTACTGAGCTGCTGTACTCACGGACATTATCCAATTATCATACAGCTACTCAAGCTGTGATTCACTGCTCGTACAGCGCTGTACGAAGAAGTCGAAATATCAGAGTCATGGCCGAGCTCCTGGCAGATGGGCGCGCTGGCTGTGCTCTGTTCAAACCGCGCTCGTTGCTTCTTCCCGGTTCTCTTCTTGAACTGCCCTCCAGGCATCATATACAGAAAGTTACATGGGTACTGCGTCTTGCGCCCTTCTGTCCAGTAAGATCGCCGAGCTGAACATCGATTCCACAACTTCCCGATGATATGTGATATAAAGCTCTGATGTTTTTCTGAGCCTGCTCACTTTACTCGTCCAGATAGAACGGTTTATAATTTCTTGAAACTTTTACCATTCAGGTAAGAGTGTTTTCTCGGAGATTATGTGAGTGTTATAGTCGCCGCTAAGCTTTCCCCGCTGACGCCAAACTCCAGGTAGCTACTGGCTTCTTCTACTTACGCATAGCCATTAACTTGCCGCGCCTTTGCAGAAACGGTCATCTATACGTGCGCCGACCTCCTGGCTGAAGGTCGGTCGGCTGTGCTACTTCACAAATCAAGGAATGGGAATGTTTCATTACGTAGTCAAAGCGACGCACCTTCGGCCAAAAGAAGTTTGAAACGACGGAAAGTACTGTCAGGCATACGGTCCCACAGCCGGGCTGAACTCTCTCAAGATGTAGGTAGCAGCCACGAGACCAAGCTATTTGCCGCTGATCTATTTGACGTTGGATATCCTACGACTTCCAACGATCGTCGTCGACGGAAGCAGGAGCGCTGGAGGAAGGCTTCGTTCAAGTAGGTTACGATACATAGGGTTATTCACAGCGGAGCCTCTTACTCACGGTCAAACCTATGCAGTCACACACGCAACATTTCCCTGTGTCTGTCCACTGTTCAGATCGCACCTGAAAGCCGAACACGTTAAGCAAACGCCGACGCCCTATGTTGATGTCCGAGCCACACAATCCAGATATCCGAGATGAGCGTTGTGGCGCACCCTTCGGCAGGTTCGGGCCTTGAATCGAGGTCGCCGTTTAAAATCATGGACACAATGGCGATGCAAGACGGCTTCTCCTGTCTATTAGGAGTGCCGAAGTGACTCCAGATAGATCCACTGTGAGTGCCGTTCCCACCAGCCGAAGCCCTGCCTCACGCGCCCTAAGCTGTTCTTTCCTTCCGATTACTTGGTCTGCATAGAGTTTCCCAGCGCCCACCGCAAACAGAGTTTCATATATCTTGGGTCCAGCGAGTCGACGGGGCATCCTGCCCAATGGACCCCTCCACGGTCATGTCGATCATCTCGGCCGCCTTCCAGGCCGCCAAGTGGATATACGATGCCTCAACGGCACTGAAGGAGAACCAGCAAGAGTGCAAGAGGTTCTCGGAGCATGCCAGGCTCGTGCTCACGATCCTGGGCAACGAGCCTGACCGCATGCTCGCGTCGGACTTTTCCGCTCAAGTCCGGAATGTTTGCGAGTAAGTAACCGCATTACCAGCGCACATACTTTCATGGCTTACATTTTGTTTCTAGGACTATCATCGCTTTGAAGAGAACAGTCGCCGACTTATCCAGGAAGTCTTGGTTTCAACGTCTGCTGTGGCACAGCAGCGTGTCTGCCCAAATCAAGCGAGCATACGAAGAGATTTACCGGACGATCCAGTTGCTCCAAGTGCGAATTCATTCATACCAATGGTCCTCAACAATCTCATACTTATCTACAGCTCGCCCACACGATCGATACGAGGCGTATGAATACCGAGAACAAGCATGCTAAACAGAGCGATGCTCAGACGGCACAGCAGCGTTTTCAGCGAATGCTAACGGGTAATCTGAGTGTCTTAGATGTGAGTCGTCGTATAACACTGCTCAGATGCAACATGCTGACGATTTCTTGCAGCAACTGCAACTCAAACAAAGCCAGGTCAGCGAAGCTCAGTTCGCGGTAGAAAAGGCAAGCCTCGTACATCTCGTCGTTGATCCGTCTGTTGACCTGATGCATCTTGTCAACAGCGTCTACTCGATGTACCAGCATCGTTCGAGCGAACGTTTCTCGAGAAAGGCCTGAACGAGATGAGGAGCCGGTCGTCGAAAATTAGCACACTTCCGCTCAGATTCGTCATCTCGTCCTTTGACGTCATCATCCAGAAAAACAAGCTACTCGGTACGGGAGGTTACTCTCGTGTGTATGAGGGCGATTGGAAGGGTACGAAAGTCGCCGTCAAGGTCCTGGAGAAAGGCTTACCGCATTCAGTGAGTAGCTCAACTCATTCTGCTCGCTGGGTAGGTTGCATGTATTGACCGTTCCTGATCAGGTCATGGATCGGGAAATAGACGTCTGGAAAGATCTCAGACACAAGAACATCCTTGCATTCTACGGGGCGTGCTCTATTGCGAATCCGCCATTTATGGTGTGCGAATATAAGGCAAACGGGAACATCAACCAATATCTGCGCAAAAATCCTTCCGCAAATCGGAGCAAACTGGTAGGGCGCCGTCCTTCTTCTCACATCCACTGCTAGTGCTCACGGCGATTTTAGTTGTACGAAGCCGCATTGGGTCTTCAATACCTGCATGAGAAGAGCGTCGTCCATGCCGATATCAAAGGTGTATGTATGCGTTATCCATCCCTCCCACGCCATCACTCATTCCACCTGTAGAACAACATCTTGGTGGATGCTTCCGGTAGTGCTTGCCTTGCTGATTTCGGCCTGTCTCGGGTCAAACGCGAGTCCGCTACTCTCACACGACGGCAGGGCCAGAGCGGGCCCCAGGGGACTCTCCGATGGATGTCTCCCGAACAAATGAGGGGCGAGAGACTGAACAAGCAGACGGACATCTACAGCTTTGCGATGACGATATACGAGGTACGCCTCACAGACTGTTTGATACGGAATGCCTTGTGCGATATCTTACATGTTGGATGTGTTTATGTGGTGAAGCTTTTACTGACTAGATCATACGAAGGTTTTCACTGGCCGACCGCCCTTTGGTGACGCACCAGATGCTGCCGTGCATCAGAATGTCTGTGGACCACAGAACATACGGCCAGAGAAGCCTGTGGGTGAGCGATACGTTTCGCTTGGGCTCGATGACCAGATGTGGGACATCATCAGCATATGCTGGGACAGGGATGCAAGCAACCGACTGTCAACTTCGCAACTAGTTTCTTACCTTGCCCAGGCGACGCTCCGATACCCCTATGGCAATGCTGGACGATTGGGCAAGCAGAATACCGGCGCACCTCGATCGCCTTCCGTCGCTGTCTCATCGCCTAAAACAGAGAAGGGCCAAGTGCCATACAGCTATCAGGCAAACTCTGGCCAGTCTTCGCTCGGATCCTTGTCTTCCTCATCCACGAAGGTGAACGAGGACGCTTTTGACGACGGTTACTATCGCTTGTATCGAAGCAAGGATGCAGCACCCAGCTCTTGGACTCCGCCCCGGAAAGTTGAAACCAGGAGGGTTGACAGGCCCACATGGAGGCCCACAGAGCCAATAAAGAGTTCAACCACGTACAATGCAAAGCGCACGGTACGATACACTCACTCGAGCCGAACCTCGTCACGTACGCTTCTCTGCTCTTCCTCTGTCATAATACACACTGACCAGTTGACCAGACTCGAAGTCGAGGAGTCATTCAGCAACTACGTTGAGCACGCGAGTGATGGTACCGCAAGTACGCCCCGACTTTTTGTCCAGTGCGCAGCCAGTAGCAGCTGCCGTTGTGAACGGTACGCCTTTGGCCGGGATGCCCGATCATACCGGGGCCTTGCCGCTTCGACGTACTCCACAAGGAAAGCTACTTCGGAGCAAGTCAGATGTTGCAATCAGAAGTGAGTTGCCTTACTATGAATACACCAAAGCCCATCACTTATGTTTTGTCCACGTACGTAGGGAAGCATACAACGACAGACCATCGCACAGCTGAATCCCCTGCGCATTATGGCAAACGGTTGCTTGGTCAATTATTCCATGTTTATCTGTGAGATTGGCTGCTTTCCGTCTCTGACCGCTGTCCTTTCTTGTATATGGCTCCTCTATTTCTTTCTCATGGATTGGACTTGAGCAATGAAATACGCTTCCTGCTCTCTGAACCCTTTATGGACTACTTCGTATGCGTGCGTTTATACCCATGCCTCCATAGCTGATACCCAATTCTCAAATTTAATTGTCGCGCACGCGCATATATGTATTAGTTCTAGCTGGATGAATTTTTGTTCCATCACTCAGCCTACTATGCTTTATAAGCTTAAGTACATAATGATTCAGATACCAACAAAACGCAGCCATCCTATATTTGCTATGCACTGTACCATAGCAGGCACGAATCCGGCGAACTCATACCCTTACTCGTAGTACTCAGCCCTTAAATTATTGCGCATATATCCACCATATTTTGATAGAGGCTTACCTTGTATGCACTCAGTCTGGTCTTGCCGAATCCCACTCTTCAAAGTTAGAATGTTGGCTAATCCACGACTATACGCTGTACACAATATCCAAAGGTATAAAATCATTCCGGTGCATGCCGATAAATCAGGCCAAACCGCCGCCGCCCATCCTCACCGTATCCACTACAACTCTCAGCAACTCATCCCACACGCCAGCCACAATGCCTGAGGTAGCCGACGTCGACCCCCTCAGTCGCCTACGTACCAGCTCTGCCGCCCCGCCGCTGCTCACATTTTCGTTATCTTGGGTTTCATGTTGCAGCTTGGCTCTCTTGATTGAAGGCTTTGGCAGATTTTCAATCCAGGAGTATGCTGCCTTGCGCTTGCGACCCATTTCGCAAGTCTTCCCCTGCAGCCAGAGTTGCCGCTACAGCATGAAACTTAGTTGAATTAGCGCGCTTTGCAAATATTATGTAATCAGGTCCTCGGGCACCTCGCAAAGCTTTATTAAACAGTCATCAGGCACGATGCACAAAACTGTTCGCCCTTAATTGTAGCCATTGTAGTATTTGAATATCATCGCGCAAACATCGAGATAAAGTGAAGTGGAAGAAAAGTCGAATTTACGGTCATTTCGCCTAGCCAGAAGTGCCCAAGCGTGACAGGCGCCGGTCACGGTGTCGAAAGTGTACTGGGCATACCTTACTACCAATGAAAACGCAGCCATCGGATATTTGCT